>AWOL01S0122564.1:0-11085 GCA_000715115.1 Nicotiana otophora
ACTTACCTCAAACCGGTCAAATCTCTACCCCGCAATGCTCTTGCCTCTAGACTCGGCCTCCAAGTGCTCCAAATCTATTTACAATCAGTACAATACCATCAATATAAGCTAATGGAATAAATTTCACATGAAAAACTATCAAATTAGACCAAAACGCGAAATTGGCTCAAACCCGGCCCCCGGGCCCACATCTCGAAATCCGACAAAATTTACAAAACTAGAAAGCTCATTCACTCACGAGTCTAACCATACCAAATTCATTAAAAGCCGACATCGTTTGGTCTCTCAAATCCTTAAATTAAACTCTTAAGAATTCCAAGCCTTAACCCCCTACTTTCACTCCAAAATCCTACTAATTAATGATGAAGAAGGCCATAGATTCACAAAATTTATACTATTATGGGTTAGAATCACTTACCCCAACGCTTCTCCTTGAAAACCTTCGAAAAATCGCCTCTCTCCCGAGTTTCTCAAATCCAAAAATGGAAAATGAAGACAAAACACACGAGCTGGGGCTTTCTGCCCAGCACAGTCGCACCTGTGGCCATATGTCCGCTCCTGTGGTCGAATCCTCGCACCTGCGAGAACCACTTAAGCCCTTAATTCTGCACCTACGACCCCAGGTTCCGCACCTACGGGCGTGCACCTGCGTAACACTTCCGCTTCTGCGGAACCGGCCCAACTCTTCCTTTCCGCATCTGCGCTCAAGGCCTTGCACCTGCGGGCTCGCAGATGCGGCCAATTCTTCGCACCTGTGTTCCTAGCCTTGGCTTTCCATTTCCGCATCTGCGGCTTCCCCAAACGCACCAGCGACCTCGCACTCGTGACTCCTCCTTCTGCAGGTGCGGAAATAGCAGTAACAGCAGCTTCAGCTGGATTTTCCAACTTTGACAAATCTGTTAGACACCCGAAATCACCCCGAGGCCCTCGGGACCTCAACCAAAAATACCAACAAGTCATATATCAACATACAAACTTAGTCGAACCTTCGAATCACTCAAAACAACATCGAAACACCAAATTATCCTCGGATTCAAGCCTAAGAACTTCTAAATTTCCAAATTCGGCAACCGATGCCGAAACCAACCAAACCACGTCCGAATGACCTTAAAGTTTGCACACGCGTCACAAATAACACTACGAACCTACTCCAACTTCCGAAATTCCATTTCGACCCCGATATCAATTTTTCCACTGCCGACCGAAATCGTCGAATTTCTAACATTCGTCAATTCAAGCCTAATTCTACCACGAGCCTCCCAATTACATTCCGGTCGCGCTTCTAAGTCCAAAATTACCTAAAGAAGCTAATGGAACTATCAAAATTCCAATCCGAGGTCAAGTGCTATAAAGTCAAATTTTGGTTAACTCTCCCAATTTAAAGCTTCAACAATAAAATTCTTTCTTCCAATTCGATTCCGAAATACCTGCAACCCAAAACCGATGATTCACACAAGTCAAAGTACATCATAAGGAGCTACTCATGCCCTTAAACAACCAAACGAAGTGCAGATGTTCAAAACGACTGGTCGGGTCATTACATTCTTCCACACTTAAACATACGTTCGTCCTCGAACGTGCCCAGAGTTGTTCCAAAAGCCATCAAATCGCTGTGTAACTTTCCCATGCACATACCCGAGGGTGATCCCACATCACCTTATCCCATACAGGTCCGATAGCACAGCATAACTCAAATTTCTAAATTCAACCTAGCCCACAAGCCTTCGAATCAAATTTCCAACATCCGAAATTTCCTATAAGATGAGAAGTTTGCATCTACATACCGTATAAGTCAGAACAATCTGTACCAAAAGCCGTAACCATAACTCAAATAATCAAATTCAAATACCTCATAGCTCGAATGCTCAAAGCAATGATTTCTAATCACGGTATCGACTCAAATCAACCCAATGCCGGTAATAACCTCATATCAGACAAAACCTCATTTCAAAACCTTCGTACATTACCGATGATGAAAGAAACATACCAAATTCATAACCATTCATTAGACCAACAGGTCATGGAGCTCTCGTTCCTTCTACAAGAACTATAGCCAATTTCAAAGCCGACTTCTGATATTATCCTCCCGATTATACCACAATCAAATCCGATAGCATCCATTCTAGGCCCAATGACCTCGTCTTATCCCACACGACCATTCTAGTGACATGACACATTAATATAATCTAAAGCCACAACTCGTGCAATCTGTGCACCAGATAGTAACATTCCAAGCGTACCCAATCGTAACAATGACCCAAACAGGAGAACCATTCTATAAGCTCGACGGGTACCACCCCGACGCAATGCTAAGAACCCATCACACACCGCAAACCCATAACACACAAATCTTACACAAAGGATCATATTCCCACATAACTCTGCTTCAATACGTGACCCTATCCAAATACTGGTCCATATGAGACACCTCAAGCCACCCTGCTAAAATCAATAACCATGCACAATTCGACATCAAGTACCCAAAGTGAATTACCATAACTAAGGAGAAGCAAACGACACCATGCCCACAAAATCCAAAAGAACATGACCAATACGCCATCAACCAAGCAATATCCAATACTATTCTTGCTCAAATTCTGCTATAAGGCCACAATAGAACCGCACCATAGGTGCATGTAACCAACGAATCACAATAAATAACCTCCGAAAGTCCACAATGACTGAATCATAACACATGCTACCATCTGGCTAGCTCCGGCCACAACTTCACAGTCCACAACCATGAAAGAATCTGCTCCTTAGAACTCCCAATCTCCAATTCCATAGAACACACGAATCACCATATTTGATTCCACCTTCACTGCCCGAATGCCTAACACCTCTCTCATACACAATCATCCCACGATAAATACATTAAAAATTCTTCTGTGCCACCTGAAAACAATTTAAATATCAACAGTCGATCAACCGGGAGAGTGTCGCAATACCAGTGAAGTACCCATAAATCAAAACACACTGCCCCTTCTGAAATGTACACTCTTATCAAGCCATACCAAATAGTAATATCATTTACCTAGTCATCTGAAACCGTTCATGTTGCCTAAGAATTTATGTCCTTCCCTTCAAAACTGAACTGTGACCTTGTACATGTAAATCCTATTCCCGCACAACACACCACATCTATTATGCCATCATGTGAAAAGCATAAGAATTCTATTATCAACTCTGAGTCACTAGCAAATTACATACCTTATTGGTCAGAAACCTCTTTCTCGCTTCTTTCTATGAGAAAATCATAACACACAACATGTTCCGTACACCGGTAAAAAATATTCGGTTCAAACCATGGTAGAAACATCATGAACACTTTGAAATCCATTTGCGCATAACCAATCTATCTGAACTGAATTCCTCTAACTTCACCAAGCCATACAGGTTGCCAAATCCGGGAGCATTGCCACGAAACACCTGTAGATACTAGCCACATCATAAGTACACAAATAACCGATCATACCCATTACTATGCTACCCTAACCTACTACCAAACTATCCTATTTCTCCAAGTCCTTTCCAAATTGCCTTCAAATTGCTATTTTATTCCTTGTTAGAACACTACTATCCTTAACTAAAACTTGCACTACGAACTCTAGCATAGAATCACACCGCCATAAGGCTTATAAGCCGCTGAATTCCCTTTTTATGTATCCCAAAGATTCCACAACCAAAATGCTTACTCCGATGAGACCTTATGTGAACCTAACACTGTTTCCTTCACCTTCTTGATACTGAAATGCATAATTCACAATGATATAAAATGCTACGAGTCTCGACACCGTTCAATGCAACTCCCAGGTCTCTAGCCATATATATAAATCGTAAAAATTCCAAATTCCTACATATAAATCTTGAATCTATTAGAACCATTCTTGAGAGTCATCCACTCTACTCAAATCTCCAATTAACCGACCAAACGGACCAAAACGACCTGTGCCCCATTAGCACACCAACACCCAAGGGGAATAAAGAGTAACCCACACTTCTACGCAACCGACCAAATTCCCGCACCATGTACACTACATTCTTCGTGAATAACCACTCAATTATTTTATGGTCCTCCTATAACCATAGAGTATAATACAACTTGTGCCCAGAAATTCCTTTACCCGAGTCATCCTCGATATCGACCTTTACAAGTCATAACTGATTCACCAGTATACCCCAAACCAAAACTAATACGATACATAACTGTGCAATCAACTCGTCGATAGCAGACTCCCCCCACTTAGCCTCAAGCTGCAATTATATAAAATTAGAACCCGCAAGGATTTCTCCTTCTCAATTACCAAGATCTCGCACCGTTAACCCGCCAGACTTCATGAAATCTTTTGTTAAGCTTCTCATAAACATTCTGAATTGCCAGCCACAATCACACACGCGACCTCTTACCGGGTAGCTAGTAATATTCCTCGCAAAAGCTTTATCAACATCACGCTACCTCTAGCTGCATATAGGAGATAACCAACCTGTGGAATTCCTTACCGACATCTCCCAATGATACTGCACTGAGTGCAACGACCACGAAATCCGTAAATTCTCCTGAGTTCATGCTCGCCCACCATTTATATAAGGCTGCACTTTCCCTATTGACATCAACTGTACATTCAACAATACCTTCCGAACTCAAGTCATATTGCACCTGACACGATAATCAGATCTTCACGCCTCTCTTCATTTTAAACACACTCCTTTCTGCCATATTAGATCTTCCTTTGTACAGTAACCAACACTCCAAATAGAGTCTGCAGGCCAAATCGCATACTAACACGATTCCAAACCATTCTACACTTTCTCAAGGCGCACGACTACCCTGCCAGTGAATTCATATGCTAATCTGCCACTCTTACTTCGGTTAAATCATCTCCTTTAAGAAACTTCTCAAGCTCTACTTCTCCCATTTGACCCACTAGTATTTCAACCACCGCGAAACGCTTCCCGTCATGTCTTCCCTCATACTTTGCTGCCCAATTGCTGCATCAACTCGAAATGCATCTCTGTCATACCAGAACAAATAGAAGATTACCGACTCTAAGTCTCTTCAAAGATTATCTTTCCCGAGCCATCAACATCAAAATACCCATTCGCAATCACCATTACTACCCAACCACTTACTCTTCTTGAGTTCAAACTAGACAAACATGAGAATTTAATTTGTCCCTAAATTTAACAACGTGAAAGATCCTTCAAAACATTCACACCCGAGACGGTACGTCGCATCAAAACAAAAACCAAGCACCCAATGGACTTCCTTCACATTTAAAGAAGACACTTCTCGTCATGTTCACATAGTCTTAACACTTCCCGCAGTTACGTCATACTCACCACAAAGCCATTCCACTGCTCATCGAGCCACAATTCCACTCTTAGGGACATTATCAGATATATGAGTCCAAATGTATAGGTTACAATTGAAGTTAGAGAGCTTACGCTGCGGTCTAACCATGGCCTCAAGTCCTCGAGACTGGCCCACCTCCACAACACAGAATACACATCTCAACCTTGTTCATAGAATCACAAGTCGGCGATGCACAACTGATACCGAGCGCTCATGTACGCATACGAATGCGTGGAAGGAATTCAAGGAGTTATGTTCCAAGCTGAATAAATTCTGCACGATAGAATACAAGAAAGTGAAATTTTTTCTAAGGGTTTTGCAGCCTCTCGAAGATAAATACAGACATCTCTGTACCGATCCGCAAGACTCTACTAAACCCGCTCATGACTCGTGAGACCTATGTAACCTAGGCTCTGATACCAATCTGTCACGACTCAAACTAACCCCTGTTGTGATGGCGCCTATCGTGGAACTAGGCAAGCCGACTCATTTCGAAAACAAACCGATATTTTCATTTCAAAGATAATTTCAATGTTATATAACATAAAAACCTTCGTAAGGGAGTTCAAATCAAAATAAAAGTGCGGAAGGAAAATCCCGACATCGGGGTATCACTAGTCATGAGCAT
The DNA here is from genome assembly GCA_000715115.1 of Nicotiana otophora. Classification (NCBI taxonomy): domain Eukaryota; kingdom Viridiplantae; phylum Streptophyta; class Magnoliopsida; order Solanales; family Solanaceae; genus Nicotiana; species Nicotiana otophora. The sequence continues at coordinate 5,982 of AWOL01S0122564.1, forward strand.
CTACTACAATCTGTCTAACAATATCAAGGCTAACTTAGCTTGGAAAATAGCTAAATACAACTAGAGGAAGATAAGAAGGAGAAAAGCAGGGGCTGCGATCGCCAAGCAGCTACCTTGCTATCTCCGAGGAAAAATCTACAACCAGAATAATCTACAACCGCTACCGTGTCGAGCTACACCTGGATCTGCACACAAGGTGGAGGGAGTAACGAGAGTACGCCAACTCAGTAAGTAACAACAATAAATAAAGACTGAGCAGTAGTGACGAGCAATCAAGCATATAACGTTCATATCAGGAAAATCTCAATAGAATATCTCGTACTTTTAAAATCAGGATTTGAATCAAAACATCTCGTTTAAACTCAGTTCCAGTAAAACCATTTAAAGATATTTTTCAAGAGAGGAAAAATGCAAATGTGAGAAAAATGATGAAATCATAAACAGCCCCTCGGGCAAACCTCACAGTCACCCGTGCCACTCGGGCATACCTCACAATCACTCTTGCCACTCGGGCCTACCTCACAATCACTCAGCACTCGGCACTCGCACTCAGTAGGTACCTGCACTTACTGGGGGCGTGTACAGACACCGGAGGGGCTCCTTCAGTCCAAGCGCTATAATCTGCACGGATAACTCACGTGCTATAATAATAAAGTATGCTGCAGGCGGGCAGCCCCAATCCACACTCATACTCACTATCAGGCCCTCGACCGATATCAACATACTACGGCGTGTAGCCAGATCCCATAAATATCCTCACAAATCAGGCCCTCGGCCTCACTCAATCATAAACCTCTCAAGCTACTAGGGCATTTCAGTAAAACAGGGCATTCAGCCCAAAATATTTATATGCATCAAAATAGAGTCATAAAACTGAGTTAATGCGGTAAACAAGTATAAACATGACTGAGTATAGATTTTCAATCGAAAAGAATGAGAAGATAGTAAGAAAAAGCCCCTAAGGGTCCAAACAGCACTGGCGCAAGGCCCAAACATGGCATTCAGCCCAATTTATAGAAATTCTTTCTAAATCATATAAGTATCATATAGTTTCAACAAAGTATGCAACTTTACAGTTGCTACGGGACGGACCAAGTCAATATTTCCAACAGTGCACGCCTACACACCCGTCACCTAGCATGTGCGTCAGTAAAAATAGTAGAATGATACAAAATCCGGGGTTTCGTACTCTCAGGACTAGATTTACCATCGTTACTTACCTCTAACCGGTCAAATCTCCACCCCGTAATGCTCTTGCCTCTGGACTTGGCCTCCAAATGCTCTAAATCTATTTACAATCAGTACAATACCATCAATATACACTAATGGAATGAATTTCACAAGAAACACTATCAAATTAGACTAAAACCCGAAATTGGCTCAAACCTGGCCCTCGAGTCCACGTCTTGAAATCTGACATAATTTACAAAACTAGAAAGCTCATTCACTCACAAGTCTAACCATACCAAATTCATTAAAATCCGACATCGTTTGGTCCCTCAAATCCTTAAATTAAACTCTTAAGAATTCCAAGTCCTAACCCCCTACTTTCACTTCAAAATCCTACATGATGAACAAGGCCATAGATTCACGAACTTTATACCATTATGGGTTAGAATCACTTATCCCAACGTTCCTCCATGAAAACCTTCGAAGAATCGCCTCTCTCCCGAGTTTCTCAAATCCAAAAATGGAAAATGAAGACAAAACACACGAGCTGGGGCTTTCTGCCCGGCACAGTCGCACATGCGGCTATATGTCTACCCCTGCAGAACCGCACCTGCGAGAACCACTTAAGCCCTCAATTCCGCACCTGCGACCCCAGGTTCCGCACCTGCGGGCGCGCACCTGCGTAACACTTCCGCTTCTGCAGAACCGGCCCAACTCTTCCTTTCCGCATATGCGGCCAATTCTTCGCACCTGCGTTCCCAGCCTTGGCTTTCCATTTCCTCATCGGCGGCTTCCCCAAATGCACTAACGACCTCGTACCTGCGACTCCNTTGCATCTGCGCGCAAGGCCTCGCACCTGCGGGCTCGCAGATGCGGCCAATTCTTTCCACCTACGTTCCCAGCCTTGGCCTTCAATTTTCGCATTTGCGGCTTCCCTAAATGCACCAGCGACCTCGCACCTGCGACTCCTCCTTCCGCAGGTGCGGAAGTAGCAGTAGCAACAACTTCAACTACATTTTCCAACTTTGACAAATCCGTTAGCCACCCGGAATCACCCTGAGGCCCTCGGGACCTCAACCAAAAATACCAACAAGTCATACATCAAGTTACAAACTTAGTCGAACCTTCGAATCACTCAAAACAACATCCAAACACCAAATTACCCTCAGATTCAAGCCTAAGAACTTCTAAATTTCCAAATTCGGCAACCGATGCCGAAACCAACCAAACCACGTCCGAATGACCTCAAATATTTTACACACGTCACAAATGACACTACGAACCTACTCCAACTTCCGGAATTCCATTTCGACCCCAATATCAATTTTTCCACTGCCGACCGAAATCGCCGAATTTCTAACATTCGCCAATTCAAGCCTAATTCTACCACGAGCCTCCAAATTACATTCCGGTCGCGCTCCTAAGTCCAAAATCACCTAACGAAGCTAATGGAACCATCACAATTCCAATCCGAGGTCAAATGCTAAAGAGTCAAATTTTGGTTAACTTTTCCAATTTAAAGCTTCAACAATGAAATTCTTTCTTCCAATTCGATTCCAAAATACCTGCAACCCGAAACCGACGATTCACACAATTCAAAATATATCATACGGAGATACGCATGCCCTCAAACAACTGAACGAAGTGAAAATATTCAAAACGACCGGTCGGGTCGTTACATAGAGAGTATGTAGTTCATATGGAATTTCCATTTAGCGAAGGGTACATACTAGCATCCAAGACACTGGAGGAAGCGAGTTTAACTGTCACGAGGATGCCATGGTCCAAATAAATGGTTTGAGGTGTCTTATGACCGGTGTCGTACGAGCGAAGAAGGTTAGTATTGTGGATCATCGGAATCTGTCACGACCCAAAATCCAACTAATCGTGATGGCACCTAACCCAACCCTCTAGGTAAGACAACTTTCAATTATCCAATTCCAATAACAATTATTAAATTAATTTAAGTGAATAAACATCTTAATCTTATACATCCCCCAAGAACTGGTAGTACAAATCATGAGCTTCTAAGAATAGAGTATTCAAAGCGAAAATGAATAAATACATAGTCTGTTTGAATAATACATAAATAGAGCTTTTATAAATCTAAGGCTACCCTGAACAAGAGATAGCTATAACAGGAACACAGGTACATCTTCAAGTCTCGCAACCATCGAGCACAGCAACAACAACAGCCCGCAATATACAGAAGTGTAGTATCAGTACAACCGACCCCATATACTGAGTAAGTAACAAACTTAGTCGTAGGTTGAAAGTAGTGACGAGCTTTCACCAAGGTCGGGTCCAAAACCAATAGTCCACAACAATCCATAACAACATAAAGCAAATAATACCAGAAGTAACTCAGGGATAAAATGCTCAGCCAAATCATGATTTCCTTTCAAATCCATCAGTGAAAACTCAAATCTTTTGCCGGAGTTGCCAAAACTATGAATAGTTTGAAAACCATAAATTTCTCCCAAAATCTTGTCAATAATAAATAAGATGTTTCATTTTTCTTCCAGATAACCCGTGTAAAAACAAATGCATCACTATGCCCATCTGTCAAAAATGTGTGAAAAATCATGAATGATGTGATGCAGTACAGCACGAGGAAATACATCTCTATGCATGTATGTCATATGTGCATGCCAATGCAGTGCAACTCAATGATAAAATCATAAACAGCCACTCGGGCAGAACATCACTCATATACAGCCCCTCGGGCAAACCTCACAGTCACTCGTTGTAACGACCCGGACGGTCGTTTTGAGAGTTATAGCCCCGTTTTCCCCATTTCTACTTCTTTTTGTGTTAATTAGCAATATTATGTTATATCGGGTTAGTTGGTTCGAGTTTGGAAGGAACTCGGAGTGAAATGAGACACTTAATCTCATAATTGAAAATTTTAAGTTAGAAAAGTGGACCAGATATGGACCTATATGTAAACGACCTCGGATTTGAATTTTGATGATTCCAATAGCTCTGTATGGTGATTTTGGGCTCAGTAGCATGTCCGGAATATTATTTGGAAGTCCGTAGAGGAATTAGGCTTGAAATGTCAAAAGTTTTATTTTTGTGAAGTTTAACTGGGGGGTTGACTTTTTGATATCGGGGTCGGAATCCGATTCTGAAAATTGAAATATCTTTGTTATGTCATTTAGGACTTGTGTGCAAAATTTGAGGTCAATCGTACATGATTTGATAGGTTCCGGAGTTGTTTGTAGAAATTAGAAATTTCAAGTTCATTAGGCTTGAATTGGGGCGTAATTCATGGTTTTAGCGTTGTTTGAGGTGATTTGAGGATTCAACTAAGTTCGTAATTTTAGGATTTGTTGGTATATTTGGTTGAGGTCCCGAGAGCCTCGAGTGAGTTTCGGATGGTTAACGGATCAAAAATTGAACTACAACGGCTGCTACAATTTCCTTCTGTTGGAAATTTCTTCTGCCACGATCGAGCCCAGTGTCGAGGGTCACGGTCGAAGGCCGGGTCGAAGACATGATCGAAGGCCTAGGATTGAGAACCATGATGGAAGGCCTATGATCGAGAACCATGATCGAAGGCCTAGGATTGAGAACCATGATCGAAGGCTTAGGATCGAGAACCATGATCGAAGGCCTATGATCGAGAACCAGGATCGAAGGCTTAGGATCGAGGGCCAGGATCGAGGACCTCGATCGAAGACTAAGATCGAGGCAGAACCGAGGATGTCTAGGCAGAATTATAAATATAGGGACTTCGTCCCATTCACCATTTTTGACAAATTGGAGCTTGAGGAGAGCCGATTTTTGGTATATTTTCAAGGAAACCTTGAGGTAAGTCCCTTGTGATCATTTCTACTACATAATATTGAATTATCATCGAATAATTCGACTAGATTTCATGATTTTGAGGTGTAAATCGGAGATTGGAACTTAGAAATTTGGAAATAAG
>AWOL01S0122590.1:0-32152 GCA_000715115.1 Nicotiana otophora
AAATTATAAAACTAACATGTAATTAATATTGTTTAATTTACAGTAGACGACATGGAGGTTCCGGCTAAGCATCCCGGACCTTCCAGCGATGAACTACTGTCGTTACAGGGCGATCATAGGTACTCCCACATATGGGAGGGAGAGTTACTGGCCCAAACTCTCAGCGTCAGGAGAGTGGACGACATGTGGAACTTTCTGAAGGGAAAAGTTCTACATCCCCGTGTAGTCAGACGCCTGCAGGATACAAGCTTCTATAGGATTTTGGAGATCGGGCGGCTGCAGGCCGATTGATCTTTGATCACGGCCCTGATAGAGAGGTGGCAACCGGAGACACACACATTCCACTTCCCATTGGCGAGGCCACCATCACACTGCAGGACGTGGAGGTTATATATGGGTTGCCCGTTGATGGACACCCCGTTGCTCTGCCGCAGGCCATGAGAGAGCTGACAGGTGGGCAATACCTGGACATGCTGCAGCAGCTCACTGGTTTCCGGCCACATGAGGAGACTGCACTGGCTGGGGGCACCCTCACATCACAGGCGATACACCGGAGCTGCATACGAGGTTGTTGCTACTCCTTATGTTTGGAAGGGTCTTGTTCCCGAACACTTTGGGGAACCTAGTCAGCTTGAGATTTCTTCATCATCTTGAGCGGCTAGATACTTTACCCCAGTACAGCTGGGGTGTTGCTGTTCTCGCCTACTTGTACAGGCAGATATGCCGGGCGACCATGAGCACCCAGCGTGACGTTGCTGGATTTTTGCCGCTGCTACAAGTGAAAACATATTCGAATACTCTATTCATTATAACATACCTAGTAAAAATATATCTTAAATTTTATGTCCACTTTGTATGTTAGGTTTGGGCCTCGGAGCGGTTCATGCAGTTGCAGCCACCTTTACCACTATTAGCTCCAGGTGTACCACCTCCGTTTCTCCCTCTATCTAGGAGGTGGGTTCTCCGGTGGGGATATGAATGAGAGTACGAGGCTCGACATAATCTCCCCTTGTGCAGGGATTTGTTGGATTTGCTGGAGGGCGCACATGTAAATGTATACCTAAGTTTACTTGGCCTGGCTTCACATATGTTGCGTATACTCATGTTTTCTGTTGTTACTTAATAGTTCATCTGGACGCCATACAACGACACACTGATAGCTGGCTTGCCCGATTATTGCTCGGTCGTCCGAATTATTTGGAGCTCTTCCGTCCCGTTGAAGTGCCTTGATATTGCGGAGCATCATGCCACCGAGCGGGTACTTCGCCAGTTTGATCGTCCGCAGCTTGTATCGCCATCGCCCACCTAGCAGACTACACATTTCCAGCGGGATGATCGTTCTAGGGTGGACCAGGCATATGTGGCATGGCTAGAGGCACAGATCGGTACTTGGGACCGGCGACTTGACCTGATTCCCCTCCCCCCCTTCACCGCGCCGTACGGATACTGAGCATGATTATATGGGCTGGTACCGCAGCGTTACCGGACTTTTTGTCGGGAATCCAATTCATCACGCTGGCGGTCAGTACGTTCCATACGCCAGGAAACACGAGGCACTAGTATGTTATTTGGTATTCTTTCTTGTAACTGTAACCTAGTATTCCGTAATTTATATTTTACATGTTGTGCAGGCTATTAGCCTACATTTGTTCCACCAGTTGGGACTGCAGATGCAGCAGCATACCGGTGAGAGAGCGGCCACTTTGCACGAGTATGGCCGGCAGGTTACAGAGCTAGCTGCCCGGACACTGCGGCGAGCCCGAGAGGATAAGCGCTTAGGACACGACCTTGCTTATGTGGCGCCAGAGCAGTACCATCGAGGTAGGGTTGTCCCACGAGATAGGTTTGTCCCACGAGGTAGGACTGTCCCACGAGGCAGGGCTATCCCAGGGGTCGTCGGGGCCTGCGAGGAGGTGGTCCCCAGCAAGGGGGCGTTGAGTCACCTGTTGAGGATGATGGAGCTGATCAGCCGGGTGACCTCCATGAGCCAAACTACCATCACAGCACCATGCCGTCATACAGCCTTCAGCTTCAGCTCACTCCAGGGACTTCGCAGGTGACCCCGTCAGATCCATTGTTGATCACGAGCACGAGCATTACACGAGAGGACTGGGATCAGTACTTTCCAGGAACATCGACCGCTGCTGATGATCTGCCGACCCGAGATATGGATAGTGGGCACCGACTGAGTTATGACTCATCATTGAGGGATGCTGGGGATCTTTCACAGGCGCAGGTATGTTTGTATTACTATTAAGTTTAAATTTGTTTTTATCTCATTGATTAGCCATAAATATCTTTATGTTTTTCTTATTAAGGCTTCATCATCGCCCGTCACGGAGGCCACTTTGTGCGATGTTGACCTGGCTGCGACGAATGATTATATTCAGGAGCCCGACGAGACCATGGTAAGACAATTTAAATTTTTGTAACTTAACACGTATATTACTAATATATATTTTCATATACTGAGCTGACTTATTCTTTTGTAAATTACTGCTGGACCAACGGCCCCTTCTACCGAGCCATCCAGCACTACTGACGATCATGCTGTAGCGCATCCTGCGATAAAGAGGCGACATGATGAGGATGATCCTGATAGTGTAGCCGGGAGGGATGGGATGCGCCTCAGGCCAGCGGCTGCTTTGAAGCACACAAGCTGTGGGACACATTGATTTTTGTTTTGTATTTTATGTTAGTATTATTTTATGTAAATAATAGCAATAATTTTTATTGTTTACATTATATGCGTATTATATTTTTATTCTTCGTTATTTTAATACTACAACACAAACACAAACATAGCAACTTAACATAATTGAAATTTAGTACAACTAATGAAAATGCATGACATGGAAAGCATAAAGATAAAATACTACACTCAACACATACATGCCATTGTTTAGTCACTACCGCCTAATATTCTCTGCTCCAACCACTTAAATTTCTCTTCCAATCTATTTTTTTCTTCTTCCGCCTCTTTTAGTTTCTCCTGCAATGCCGCAATTTCTCGTTTCATTTCCAAACTCACGACGTTGGTATTCACAGTTCATATCCCAAAATATACTGCAACGATCGTTTGTAGCATTCCTACTTAATGGGTTCATCAAGCCATACCTCAAAATTGCAATACTTTTCGTCATTGCCTCCAAACCTGTTTATACACATCTGGTATCTGCACCCAACATGACCATCGGACCAACATTCCTTCACCATACAGCATTTGCCACAATAGCACATTGGTACATAATTGCGTCCAGACATTTGTTAATGCAAAAAGAAAACCCTACTTTTATGGAAAGTTTTGCTATTTATTTTGGTTAAGCGCAGATAATAACTAAAATGCGCTAGTTATTTATAGGCAAGGCAGCAAACATAACGTAGTATTTAACCGCTCTATGCTTCGCGTGTTAAAGATTCTTTCAGGTACAATACAGCTTTTGCAGGCGGGCAACTTTTCAGGTCGACAAGCCAACACACATAACGTAGTATTTAACCGCGCTATGCTTCACGTGTTAAAGATTCTTTCGGGTACAATACAGCTTTTGCAGGCGGGCAACTTTTCAGGTCGACAAGATAACACACATAACGTAGTATTTACCCGCGCTATCCTATTACATACGGGACTAGGACTATATATATATATATATATATATATATATATATATATATACACACATAATTATCAAACATCTTCCTCCTCCGACAATGTAGTTTTCTAATAATTTTAGATTGAAATTCGAAAGTCAACGTAATAAGTTTGGTTTTTTAATCCAATACTATTTTTGATAACATGAACGGAAGGGAGAAATTTATTAATTTACTCCACTGATAATGTTAAATATGAATAAGATTTAACAACAATGGAAACATAATTTTATTTGATACATACATTTATTACAACCATATTACGGAAACAAAACACTACGTGTATCCTTGATAGTTGGGCACATTAGATAAACTTCCACCAGGAGCTGGATTACCACCGCCACCCAAACTAGCTGAATGACATTTTCGACGATCGTGTCCTATTTGCGAGCATATACCACATTTGCGCGCATAAACGGTATCACCAACATACATTTGGTTCCGTATACGCGTTCGTTTTTGCACCTATCACTGACGCAAAAACTCCTTGTTACACACCATTTTAAATGGTTCCGGCGGCCAATAATGCAGCAACACTATATTATTTATCAACGTAGTTGGTTGGCCCTAAACCTGTATGTTGAAAACACTTGATGGCATGTAAGCACGACATGTGGTAGATGGACCATTTTCCACAAGAGCATAACCTTCTAGATTCATTTATGGTGTGTACACTATTCCCTCAATTTTGATGGAAAGCGGTGCGAACTTCAAAAATATTTCGGCCGTGATCATACTTTAAAAATGAATGCCAATGTGCTCTCCGCCTGTATTTCTCAAATCTTTTCATTTGTAGTGGCATAAATTCAACACCCCTTTCCATCAATGACGTTGCAGCTGCACCCCTTTCAACAAACCTCTCCGCCATCTGCTTGAATGACATTCGCACCATGGCAGTGACATAAAATCCTCGTGCAGACTTCAATAACACGTTGAAAGACTCTAACACATTTGTAGTCAGAATTCCCCATCTTCTGCCACCATCTGCATGCAAAGTCTACTTTTTAGGCTTATGTCGCATCAACCAACGATAGGCTACCTCGTCTTCCTGCCTGATAGATTCCATGTGCCTCCGGAATTTATGCTCTTGGTGATCTGTTGCAGCCATCCACATTAAATCATGCAAATCCTTGTTGGGATGTGCCTTCTGAAAATTGGCCTTCAGGTGCCACACACAGTAATGGTGGTAGGCATACAGTTCTTGCCATGTAGGCAAATTCTCTACAAAACTTATAATACCACCATGTCGATCAGATATTAGACAAATACCTGAATGCTATTTGACAACGTGCTCTTTCAAGTGGTTCAAAAATAGTGTCCACGTCTCTTGGCTTTCATTGGCACAAATAGAAAAAGCTAAAGGAAATATACTTCAATTAGCATCTACTGCAACGACGATCAACAACTTAATATCATACTTTCTATAGACATGAGTGTCATCTATGGATATTACCGACCGGCAATGCAGAAAATCATCAATTGCTGGTTTAAATGCCTAGAAAATGTATTTGAATATATATTCTAGTATTCCTGAACTCTGCTCAAGTTTTCATTCAACAACGGTCCCGGGGTTAAAGTGTTGCAATGCGGCCATGTACCTAGGTAGAGCTGCAAATGACTTATCCCAATTACCATAAACAATTTCAAACGTACGTTTGCGCCCAAAAATGCCTTTTTTTGGGCAATGGTACAGCCATATTCCTGCTGGACGGATGTAATGCACTCTTTGATCTTGTACCTTATGGACACTTCAATGTGTGGAATCAGGACAAGAGAAACCAAGTCAACATCCAAGTTGAAGTGATTCCCACTAAATGTGTCCATTTCACAAGTGTGGGTGCCAATGTATTTACCCACTTTCCACCTACCCGTTTTCTTCTTGCTCGCACGCAGCATCCAATGACAACCCGTAAACCATTTATGACAAACAACCTTGTATACATCCAGAGTTGACTCCCATACCGTCATCTCACGACACTCTTTGATGCTGTACATTTTTGCTGCCCTGCTTGGGCGCGATTTATCAGGAAAAAGCATTCCCTTTGCCAGCACCGTTGGTCTAGTCTCATCCCACATTGCTGTCCGAATTTTATCAATATCCCTTGTGAGGGCATCCACATCCGGTATACTTGGCAAATGATCAAGGTGGGAAATCTCCCTTGAATGAAACGGCACCTGGGACTCGTACACTCTTGGTCTAACGGGGGGGTGGAGCATGCTCTCTCGTCAAATCAGGTCCAGCATTCTCTTCCTCCTCATCACCACCCTCATCAGGGAAGGGTGTGTCATCTCCGGACTCACCGACATTATTGTCATAATCACTGTTCTCTTCCTGACTCTGTACATCTTCCAGATCCCGATTAAATATGTCGTCTTCGGGAAATTGAGTAAGGACAGGAGGTTCGACTTGCTCGTTTTCACTGCACAAACAACAAAATAATGAGCTACTCAAATTGATAAATACTTTACATATAGCTATATCACTTCACTTACAAGTCGTAATGTGTTGACATCTCATGATGGACATTATCTTGTTGGTGATGACTCCAGGATAGACCACCATGATCCAACACACCAGAACTACGCATATTCCAATTGAGCGTGGGTTCATAACTTGTAAAATTTATATCTGGACGGTACCCCCTGTGGAATATATGAGTGTTAATACAAATTCAATACAACAAAAATAAACATCATAACACAAAGAAAAATTGAAGTTTACCACTCGTCTTGTGGATTATATAAAGTAGGAGAGAAATTATTTTCTCGCTCCTCATTCGCCCGTGGAGATAAGTTTAAATCAGGCCAAACTCTTTCAGCTGGAACTTGTTCGGCAAAAACTGCTCCAGAATAACCACCCGATGACTGAGGGTTATCCCTGCTTTGTGCAACCTCATTATTGCGAATATCTTCAACCTTCAAGTACATTTCCAACATTTTTATCAAAAGAAATTCGCAGTATTCATCCGGAGTCCTCAACAAATATTCAAAGTTTCATCATCCTCGATGTTAAACTCAGTGTAACAAGCAACCCCTTGCGGAGTGACAGAATACAGATATCTTTCGGTTACTGTAAGGTTCACCGAACATTTACTCACACTCATTTTGTCACACAACAATGAAACCAGTCTATAGTACTCCATTGTATGTGGCAACTTAACATGACACTGTGGACATAACCTATAGCTCACTGAGTTATTCGCCACCATAACCTCACCCCCAAATATAATGAAGCCTTTACTTTTCGCTCTTCAGACATTATAACAAAATGCTTGAGAATTTAACAAGAAGAAAAATTTAATAGGAGTGAGAATATTTCTGAATGGATTTTTACAAAATTCTTAACGTCTTTAAATAAGGCAATGCCCAAGTATTATTAGTTAAGCGCATAAGTGTTATTGGTGGGCCCACAAAATATGTATAGCGTCGTTTATAAAGGCGCTATACCTAGCAATCTTGTTAAAGTCAGACCATAGTGCCTTTATAAAAGGCGTTATACATATAGAGCCCTTTAAAAGAGCGCTATATATAGTTTGATCACAATATTCGTTTTTCACTCATTTCGATCATTTGAGTCCAAAAAGACCACATTTAGGTTCCGGCCCCTTAATTCTCTGCGTTTGTATTTTTTAAGTTTTTAGAATGTTGAAATAAAATGTCACCTAAACCCCCCAACTGGGACTTAAAGGACAAACACTGTGCATTCCTTTTCAAGCAATCTTAGAGTTTTTAACTAGTTACCCACAAAAATAACTAGTTACCCTTACCTATCCATTTATTTTTCTACCCATCAAACTAATTACATTTCCTACTCATAGTAAGTTTTGTGGGAAATTTTCTCTTTTTTCTCCAATTCTTTTTTATTTCTATGCTTCTTTTCTTTTTTCCTTTTTTTCTTTCTTTTCTCCTTTTCTTTTTTCTCGTTTTCTTCTTTTTTTTTCTTTTTTCTCTTTTTCTATTCATTTATGTTTTCTCAAATCATATTATTATTATTTTTACCATAACTTATTTCACACTCAATTTTGACTCATTTATTTATTTATTTTATTTTATTTCTTTATTTCTTATTCCTTTTCTAATTCCATTTAACTCCTTTTTCTTTTATTTTCTTTATTTCTTGTTCCTTTTCTAATTTTGTCACGACCCAAAATCTGTTAAAGGTCGTGATGGAGCCTAACACCACTATCAGGCAAGCCAATAAGGGAATTAAACATATATTATTCCATCAAAAAATTTCCGAGAAATTAAACTCTTCTTACTTGCAATATTTAAGAAAAATACTAAGGTTCTGAGTAAATAAAAATCAAGAAAAATACTTAAATCCACAGCTCTATTAATGTGTGTGTCAAGACCTGGTGTCACAAGTGCATGAGCCTCAACTGGGAAATTTAGATAAATGCAACATCTGTCTGGAATACAAGTTAGACAAGGGTATGTAAATAACACCGATGGAGGCTTTGTATGCTGCAGATTCGTAACATGGAAATGCAGCTCACCATAAGTTCTTGCAATAGCTGCGCCTCTGCGCCTAAGATATCACTAAACATATATGTACCTGCACAAAAATGTACAATAAGCGTAGCATGAGTACATAAACAATGTGTACTCATTAAGTATCAAGCCTAATCTCGAAGAAGTAGTGACGAGAGGTCGACTTTGACACTCACTATGGGTCAATAAATTTTAAAAATAAAAATATTTAATTAAACATGATTTATATGAACAACAATAACTTCCTTAACAAACATAATCAAATAAATTCTCAAAATTCAATAATTTTTAATTTATCAATTAGCTTCACAAGCTGTAATAAAATATCAAGATATCGTATAATTATTATTATTAGGCATAATTTCCTGCCGAGGTCGTTCGGCCCGTTCCAGAGTGTCGTGTACACTGCCGAGGGACGTGCGGCACGATTCATAGATGCATTTATACTTCCGAGGCGTTCGGCCCGCTCCACAAGAAAGGAGTACATTTTCTTATGAACCTCCGGGATAAGAAGTTATTATAATATTAATACATAGGATGTTCAATCTCTATTAACAATTCAATAATTTACACAAAATTCGAGTATGTGAAGTTTTGATCTTTTAAAAGATGCAGTTATGACAAGTAATTCATGATTTAAGTCCTAAACTACCCGAACTTTAGCATAATTAGTAGCTACGCACGGACTCTCGTCACTTTGTGCGTACGTAGCCTCCACAATTAGCAATAATTATTAATGTGATTCACCTATGGGGTAAATTTTCTTTTACAAGGTTAGGCAAGAGACTTACCTTGTCTCAAAGCCCCACTTCCCGATCATAATGTCGCGTAAAATCTCAATTCGATGCCGAAAAATCCGAAACTATCCAAAAGTTATATAAAATAATTAATACATGCTCAATAATTCAAAATTAGACTATTAAATAAATTACCCTATCCAAAAATAGTAAATTTCTAAAATTTACCGTGGGCCCACGTGCCCGAATTTCGAAAATTGTCGGAGAAAATCGTTACCCATAATCTCAAGAACTCAAATACACAATTTCCATCTAATTCCATAACCATTTTCGTGGTTACAATCTTATTTTTAATAAAAATCTAGGTTTTTCCTCTAACCCTTGAATCCCACAAATTTACAAGTTATAATCTATCTATAATCTATATATTTAACTCAAAGTTTGTAGAATGAACTTACCTTCAAGTTGCTAGTTGAAATCACCTCTAAAAAAGCTCCAAAATCGCCCAAGAATGGAGAAAATGGGCTCAAAAATGGCTGAGCCCCGATTTTAACACATTCTGCCAAGCAGAATTTTCGCACATGCGGCTCTCAAGCCGCTTCTGCGTCTCCGCATCTGCAGAAATGCCCTCGCAGATGCGGCTTTCCCTTAGCCGGCTTCGCTCGCACCTGCGGTCAGCGGCTCGCTTCTGCGAGACCGCTTCTGCGGTCTATAAGCCGCACCTGCGCCTTCCTCCGCACCTGCGTTTCACCCTTTCACACATGCGCCTTCACAGGTGTGGTTCCTTTCACGCATCTGCGGTACCCAGTGACCCCTCCTCTTCTTCGCTCCTGTGGCTCGTGGCTCGCACCTGCGGCTGCCCATGCACAGGTGCGGTTACACCAGAAGTTGGGAGCTTCAGTAGTCCTTTCCATGTCCAAACTTGGTTCGTTTACCATCCGGAGTCCACCCGAGGCCCTCGGGACCTCAACCAAATATACCAACACGTACCAAAACACGTTGCGAACTTAGTCGAGGCCTCAAATAATACCAAACAACATTGAAACTACGAATTACCCTCAAATTCAAACTTAATGAACTTTGAACATTCAAACTTCTACAACCGATGCCGAAACCTATCAAATCACGTCCGATTGACCTCATATTTTGCACACAAGTCATAATTAATATTACGGACCTACTTCAATTTTAGAAAATTAGAATCCAGCCCCGATATCAAAAAGTCCAGTCCCGATCAAACTTCTCAAAAATCTTCAAATTTCTAACTTTCGTCAAATGACCCCAAAATGACCTATGGACCTCTAAATCCACATCCGGATGCGCTCCTAATACCAGAATCACCATACGGAGCCATTCTGAGACTCAGAATCCCAAACGGACATCAATAACCTTGAAATGCACTTTCACCCAAATTTATGAAATCATTCCAAAATGCCAACTTCCACAATAGGCGTAGAAATGTTCCTGGGTCATCCAAAATCCCGTCCAAACATACGCCCAAGTCCAAAATCATCATACGAACCTATTGGAATCATCAAATCCCGATTCCGAGGTCATTTTCTATAAATATTGACCGAAGTCAAACTTGCCCCTTTTAAATCCAAGCCAAGGAACTCAGTGTTCCGATTTCAACCCGAATATTTCCAAATCCCGAACCAACATCCCCGCAAGTCATAAATTAGTAAAAGTACATACGAGTAGTCTTATTTAGGAAAACGTGATTCTACCAGTCAAAACGACCGGTTGGATCGTTACAAATTTCATTTAACTTCTTTTTTTATATTCTTTTTCTCTTCATAATCTAATTTCATTTACTCTTTTCACTATTTTTTATTATTCTTGTTTTTATACAATAAGAAAAAATAACTGATATAGTAAATATTTGTTCACCTTCTCTTCAAAATGATTACATAATACACATGCATAAAGAAAAATTAAAAAAATTCAAGATACTGTATTATTTTTCTATTACTAAAGAAAAATCAAATAGTGTACCAATTAAATGTAGCTAATACAACCAAAAAATATTTTAATTAACATATGATACCAGTATAGTATATAGCTATACCAACAAAGTATATAATTGTACGCAAAAAGTTTAAAAAATATTTTTTTAATTCAATTATTAAACTGAAATAATATCAGTAAATTATATATTGTTAAATTATACATTATATACTAAAATACTATACAATATATCAAAATAATATCTTGTATTCTTCATTCAACATTATACTATTATATTATACTATATACTATAATATTATATTGTTGTAATTAATTATATAACAAAATGGTATATACCAATTTTCGAAAATTAGTATTAATATCATAATCTACACATCAAAGAACAATACCAATAAATTCCAACAACAAACACTTCAAACACTAATAAAAATTCAAATTTTAGTTAGATAGTACATATTATTTTTTGTTTTACTTTTAGGAGATAAAATGAATTATGGAGCACAAATAAAAAATGGGTGATGATAGCAAGAAAAAGGTACAATACAAACAACATACAAATGCTATCTCTTTTGTGATTGAACTTCCGATTGAGAATTGTGATTTTTCATGGAGTAAAAGAGGAAAATTAATTTTGAAACTTCTTAAAAGTGTTTGCTGCTTCTCCTTGAGAAATGGGTAGCGGCAAGCGAGAATTGATGAGGAGATAAAAAAGGAAAGCTAATTATGTATTAGGCTGGGCGGGTAATTAGTTGTAATATACTAGGTATTTAATATAATTACTTTTGAAAATGTGTATTTACTTTTGATTAGGTAGGTATATAGGGTAGTTTTCCCTTTTTTTTGTTGACAAAAGTTCAGAGAAATTAATATGGTGTTAGATAAGTGCTCATTGTTGTCTCTCAATTGAAGATGTATTACTTCATAAGAGATGCTTCACGACATTAAATTAGTGACAACTTAATGTATTATCACTGTGATTAATCATAATTCGAAGAGTTTCTTGTTACAAATAAATTTAAGTTTGATTAGAACTTTCAACTGATGATTCTTTCGGCTGTGTGGAAATTGGGCAGAGGGGGTTGAGTTGGAGCGTCACAATGTAATTCATGCTATTGTGTTATTTACGTTAAAGTTCTGTATATTGAGATTTTTTTTTCCGTTTAATACATACTCCCTCCGTTCCAAATTATGTGAACCTGTTTGACTGGGCACAAAATTTTAAAAAATGAATACGTTAGGAATTTGTGATTCTAAACAAGTCAAAAATGGGTCCAGAATATTTGTGTGGTTATAAAAGCTTCTCACTAATGATAGAATTAGAAGTTTAAGCTAAATTATTTCCAAATTTAAGAATGGGTCATTCTTTTTGGAACGGACCAAAACGGAAATTAGGTTCATATAAACTGGAACGGAGAGAGTATATTTTTCTGTTGTGTCCAATAATACATGAATTTTATTTATATTTTTTTACATGGTTTGAGAATATCTTTGAGACTAATTGTTGAAATTCTGTATATTGAAGGCATATATGACTCTTAAACTTAAAGAGTGTGTTTGTGTAAAACACTTATGGGTTTAAGCTTAGATCAGATGGCAAATTGGCTATTCAAGATCAATATTTACCTTTAAATTTTTTCTCAGTTTATTTTGGGGGAAACAATATCTCAGTTATGTATTATTAGTCTCCTGTTTAGTTTTAGTAGAGTATAGTATGTTTAATCAGGGAATTTAAGATTATTTAATTAGTAACTGGACCAAAGACCTGTCCTGATTCGTATGCATAGTTGGAGCAATAAATATGATGGGCCCACTCAAGATGCTTATATATCAGTAAATAAGCCCTTACACATGTTTTCTTAAGAATTATTTGCATGTTTCATCACACATGTGCATGTAAAAATCCTTAAATTTCATTTTATTTAGGCAGAATACATAAAATGACACATGAGCTTGTACCCCAAATCTATGTTACACACTTGTTGAACAGGGTAATATTTTTAAACACTCAACCTGTAACGATTCGGTCGGTCGTTCCGAGAGTTATAGCCCCGTTTTCTCCATTCCTACTTATTTATGTGTTGTTCAGCTGTGTTGAGTTGTATCGAGTTGGTAGGTTTGGGTTCGGAGTAGTTTTGGAGTGAAATGAGACACTTAGTCTCTTAGTTAGAAAGCTAAGTTAGAAAAGTCAACCATAAGTTGACTTATGAGTAAACGAGTTCGGACTTGGATTTTTATGATTCGGTTAGCTTCGGGTGATTTTAGACTTAGGAGTATGTCCGAAATGTAATTTGGAGGTCCGTAGTAGAATTAGTCTTGAATTGGTAAAAGTTAGAAATTTGGCGATTTTGATCGGCAATGGAAAATTAGGTATCGGGGTCGGAATAGAATTCCGGAAGTTGGAGGAGGTTCGTAGTGTCATTTGTGATGTGTGTGCAAAATTTGAGGTCATTCGGATGTGGTTTAATAGGTTTCGGCGTCATTGGCAAATTGTGAAAGTTTAAAAGTTCTTAGGCTTGAATCCGAGGTTGATTTGGTGTTTTGGTGTTGTTTTGGGTGTTCCGAAGGTTCAACTAAGTCCGGGTAGTGATATATGACTTGTTTGAATTATTGGTTGAGGTACCGAAGGGCTCAAGATGATTTCGAATGGTTAACGGGAAGTTTGGAAGTTGGAAAATGCAGCTGGTGCTGCTTTTCTGGTGTCACCGCACCTGCGGAGTGGGGACCGCAGTTGCAATGGTCGCAGAACCGGAGGACCAACCCGCAGATGCGAAAATAGGCGCAGGAGCGGTAGGCTGGACCACAGCTGCGGAACCGCAGGTGCGAGGGTTCGAGCGCAGAAGCGGAGTCTCGTAGGTTAAGTGAAAGGCGCACCTGCGATGGGATTTTCGCAGGTGCAGCGCCGCAGATGTGCGTAAGGGTCCGCAGGTGCGGAATCCCTGGCAGAAACCTATAAAAGTAACACTTCGCAAATTTGTGCCCTTTTTCCATCATTGTTGAACGGGTTTTGATCTTGGGTTTATTTACACGCGTTTATGATATTTTTCCACTGCTTAGCCATGAAATTAGTAGGGGTTTAAGGTGAAATTGAGGGAGTTAGGGTTTGAGTTTTGGAGAATTTTAAGTGAGGATTTGAGAGACCAAATGGAGCCCGAGTTTGACGAATTTTATATGGTTAGACTCGAGAGAGGACGAGGTTTGTTATTCTGCCATTTTTGACTGGTTTCGAGACGTGGGCCAGGGGGCCGAGTTTTGGCCGATTTCAGATTTTTGGCCTATTTATGTAGTTATTATTATGGAATTCAATTCTTTAGCCTATGTTGATAGTAGTATTCTAATTTTGGTCAGATTCGGAGCTTTTTGAGATCGAGTCCAGAGACGAGGGCATCCCAGAGTAGGATTTTATGCTGTTAAGGTAAGTAATAGTTTTAACTCTGGATTTGAGGGTATAAACTCGAAGAATTGACATCACGTGATTGTTTGGAAGTGATACCCACGCTAGGTAACGAGTGTGTGGGTGTGCACCGCGAGGGATTGAGACTTGGTCCGTCCCGAGAGGTTGTGAGGCCTAATGGCTATTATCTGTGGTTATGTGTTTATTTGTTGTTGAACTTATTTGCCTTCATGTTAGAGATCATGCTTAGACTTTATTCATGCTCACATTAATTGCACTCAGTCATAGATATTATTGTGCATGTTTACCTCAGTGCCTATTATTTTGCTGATATGCTGTGATACTTGACGTGGGTTGTGATTCCCTTATTTATTGATGATGGTGAGGCTAGAGAGGTATATGACTTAGTGAGACCGAGGGTCTGTTGTGAGGTATTTGATTTAGGCACGTGAGTTGTCCGTGCAACACATGAGTTGTTCGTGCGGATCCACGTATTGATACCATAGCGCGTGATTTCTCCGCATAGCACGTGAGTTGAACGTGCGGATCTAGGGATTGATATTATGACACGTGAGTTGTCCATGCAGCACGTGAGTTGTCCGTGCTTAGCGCTTAGGCTTCGGGAGCCCCTCCGGAGTCTGTACACACCCAAGTTAGCGCAGGTACCTATTTAGTATTGAGTGTTGAGTGCTGAGTGCGAGTGCCGAGAGACGAGTGTTGAGTGATGGAGTGACATTGCTGTGAGGATTCATTGCTTTTGTTGTTGCTGCATTTTACTCTTTAATTTTTGTGTAGCTTTTATTGAGTTGATGGAATTTACCTATTTATTTCTGTTTATTTTAAATTGTGATAAAGAAATAATTGAATTGTTCTACTTAGCTCGTCACTACTACTCAGTTCCTTAGTTATTTCTGTTACTACTGAGTCGGTTGTACTCATACTACACCCTGCACTTTATGTGCAGATCCGGGTGAGTTAGAGCGCGGCGATCATTGAGTTCAGGCCGGCTATCGCTGGGGACTGCAAGGTAGCTGCTAAAGCATCCGTAGGACCTTGTTACTCCTTTTATCATTTCTTCTTTTGGACTGTATTGACAGTTAGACAGTTTTATTTCTTAGTTCATAGATTTAGACGCTCATGACTTAGTGACACCCTGCTGTTTGGGGCTCGTTTTCGTATTTTCTATAATTATATTTAGAATTGATTTAGTTTATGAAAAATTCAAATGTTGGAAATGTTTTATTAAATTCTTATAATCAATTTAGTAGTAATATTTTGGGAAATAGGCTTACCTTGTAACACGATAGGCGCCATCACGACCATGATTAGATTTTGGGTCGTGACAAGTTGGTATCAGAGCCTAGGTTACATAGGTCTCACGAGTCATGAACAGATTTAGTAGAGTCTTGCGGATCGGTACGGAGACGCCTGTACTTATCTTCGAGAGGCAGCAGAGATTTTAGGAAACTCCACCTTCTTGAATTCTTGTCGTGCGAATCTGTTGATTCTAGTAACTAAACATCTGTTGTTTCATTCTCTCATAGATGGTAAGGACTCGTGCTACCGGTCAGGAGGGCCTGCCACCAGTACCACCATCCAAGGCCGCGGTAGAGGCCGAGGTAGGGGCAGAAGTGCAGCCTGTATAACAACTGGGGCAGTACCTGCAGATCCACCAGTTGCCCAGATCAGGACCAGGTTCCAGTTGCTGATGCACCAGCTTAGGCACCACATGTGCCTATTGTGATTCCAGGCATTCAGGAGGCCCTAGCTTAGATTCTAACAGCACGTACCGGCCTTGCTCAGGCGGTCTCTATCTCGACGGCCGCAACCACTTCTCAGGCTGGGGGAGGCACTCAGACTCCCGTCGCTCGCACACCCGAGCAGGTTATTCAGGGACTTAAGACACCGGAGGCACCACTATCCCAACCGGTTGCAGCTTCACAGGATTATGTGGTTCCTGCTATGCCCGAGGATGATCAACGTAGGTTGGGGAGGTTTGGGAGACTCCAGCCGCCACCTTTCAGTGGCACAGAGAGAGAAGACGCCCAGGACTTCTTGGACAAGTGTCAGAGGATACTCCGTACTGCTAGTATTCTGGAGACTTGTGGGGTCTCATTCACTACCTTTCAGTTTTCTGGGGCTACACTCAGATGGTGGGAGACTTACGAGAGGCGTAGGCCTGTTAGCGCAGTACCCCTTACTTGGCAGCAGTTCTCCGTTCTCTTTCTAGAGAAGTTTGTACCTGAGTCCCGCAGAGAGGAGCTGCGCAGGCAGTTTGAGCAGCTTCGCCAGGGTGAGATGTCTGTTACACAGTATGAGATGCGGTTCTCCGAGTTAGCTCGTCATGCGATCTGGTTGGTTCCCACAGACCGAGAGAGGATCATGAGATTTATAGATGGCCTAGGTTTTCAGCTTCGATTGCTTATGACCAAGGAGAGAGTATTTGGGGCTACCTTTGATGAGGTTGTCGACATTGCTCGACAGATTGAGATGGTTCGAGGTCAGGAGAGGGCTGAGAGGGAGGCTAAGAGGCCTCGTGGTCAGGGTGGTTTCAGTGGTGCTCCTCCAGGAGGTTAGTTTCAGCAGGGCCAGTTTCAGCAGAGTCAGTCATCATTCAGTGCATTGCCCGCGCAGGGTTCTCATTATGCCCCGCCCGCTCAAGTATCATCGGGTAATTCTTTTGGGCATCAGGAGCAGCAGTTTCGTTAGAGGAGGGGTTGTTTCGAGTGCGGGGATTTTGGTCACATTGCGAGATATTGCCCTAGGCTGTTAGATGAGACTCCACAGCGGAGTACTCGATTGACGGCACCAGCACCAGTCCCTCTACCACCCGCCAAGTCAGCCAGGGGTGGAGTTCAACCACCTAGGGGCGGAGCCCAGTCAGCTATGGGTTGCCCTAGAGAGGGAGGCAGATCAGGAAGTGGTCAGGCCCATTTCTATGCCCTCCCAGCCAGGCCAGACGCTATTGCTTCAGATGCTGTGATTTCAGGTATATTCTTCTGTTAGACTCGTTCGAGAACGAACGTTTGTTTAAGAGTGGAGGATGTAACGATCTGGTCGGTCCTTCCGAGAGTTGTAGCCCCATTTCCCCATTTCTGCTTATTTATGTGTTGTTCAGCTATGTTGAGTTGTATCGAGTTGGTAGGTTTGGGTTCGGAGTAGTTTTGGAGTGAAATGAGACACTTAGTCTCTTAGTTAGAAAGCTAAGTTAGAAAAGTCAACCGGAAGTTGACTTATGAGTAAATGAGTTCGGACTTGGATTTTTATGATTCGGGTAGCTTTATTGGGTGATTTTAAACTTAGGAGTGTATCCGGAATGTAATTTGGAGGTTCCTGGTAGAATTAGTCTTGAATTGGCAAAAGTTAGAAATTTGGCGATTTTGATCGGCAATGGAAAATTAGGTATCGGGGTCGGAACAGAATTTCGGAAGTTGAAGTAGGTTCGTAGTGTCATTTGTGATGTGTGTGCAAAATTTTAGGTCATTCGGACGTGGTTTGATAGGTTTCGATGTCGTTGGCGAATTCTGGAAGTTTAGAAGTTCTTAGGCTTGAATCTGAGGTTGATTTGGTATTTTGGTATTGTTTTGGGTGTTCCAAAGGTTCAACTAAGTTCGGGTAGTGATATATGACTTGTTTGAATTATTGGTTGAGGTACCGAGGGGCTCGGGATGATTTCAGATGGTTAACGGGAAGTTTGGAAGTTGGAAAAATGCAGCTGGTGCTGCTTTTCTGGTTTGGCCGCACTTGCGAAGTGGGGACCGCAGGTGCGATGGTCGCAGAAACGAAGGACCAACCCGCAGATATAGAAATAGGCGCAGGAGCAGCAGGCTGGACCGCATCTGCAGAACCGCAGGTGCGAGGGTTCGAGCACAGATGCGGAGTCTCGTAGATTAGGTGAAAGGTGCACCTGCGATGGGATTTTCACAGGTGCGGCGCCGCAGATGCGCGTAAGGGTCCGCAGGTGTGCAATCCCTGGCAGAAACCTATAAAATTAACACTTTGTGAATTTGTGCCCTTTTTCCATCATTATTTAAAGCTTAGAGCAGTGTGTTTCAAGGGGGAATCACGAGACATCAGTGAGGTAAGTCGCTTGGGTTTATTTACACGCGTTTATGATATTTTTCCATTGATTAGCCATGAAATTAGTAGGGGTTTAGGGTGAAATTGAAGGAGTTAGGGTTTGAGTTTTGGAGAGTTTTAAGTGAGGATTTGAGGGAACAAATGGAGTTCGAGTTTGACGAATTTTTTATGGTTAGACTCGGGAGAGGACGAGGTTTGTTATTCTGCTATTTTTGACTGGTTTCGAGATGTGGGCCTGGGGGCCGAGTTTTGGCCGAGTTCTTATTGTGGAATTTGATTCTTTAGCCTATGTTGATAATAGTATTCTGATTTTGGTTAGATTCGGAGCTTTTGGAGATCGAGTCCAGAGACGAGGGCATCCCGGAGTAGGATTTTACGTTGTTTAAGGTAAGTAACAGTTTTAACTCTAGCTTTAAGGGTATAAACCCGGAAATTTGACATCACGTGATTGTTTAGAAGTGATACCCACGCTAGGTGATAGGTGTGTGGGTATGCACCGCGAGGGATTGAGATTTGGTCTATCCCGAGAGGGTATGAGGCCTAATGGCTATTATGTGTGGTTATGTATTTATTTGTTGTTAAACTTGTTTGCCTTCATGTTAGAGATCATGCTTAGGCTTTATTCATGCTCACATTAATTGTATTTAGTCATAGATATTATTGTACATGTTTACCTCAATCCCTATTATTTTACTGATATGCTGTGATACTTGACGTGTGCTATGTTTCCCTTATTTGTTGATGATGGTGAGGCTAGAGAGGTACATGACTGAGTGAGACCGAGGGCCTGTTGTGAGGTATTTGATTGAGGCACGTGAGTTGTTCGTGAAATACGTGATTTGTCCGTGCGGATCCAGGTATTGATACCATAGCGCGTGAGTTATCCGCGTTGCACGTGAGTTGACCGTGCGGATCCAGGAATTGATATTATGGCACGTGAGTTATCCGTGCAGCACATGAGTTGTCTGTGCTTAGCGCTTAGGCTTTAGGAGCCCCTCCGGAGTCATTACACACCCTAGTGAGCGCAGGTATCTATTGAGTGTTGAGTGTTGAGTGTTGAGTGCTGAGTGCGAGTACCGAGAGCCGAGTGCTGAGTGATGAAGTGACATTGCTGTGAGGATTCATTGCTTTTGCTATTGCTGCATTTTATCCATTAATTTCTTTGTAGCATTTATTGAGTTGATGGAATTTGCCTGTTTATTTCTGTTTATTTTAAATTGTGATAAAGAAATAATTGAATCGTTCTACTTAGCTCGTCACTACTACTCAGTTCCTTAGTTATTTCTATTACTACTGAGTCGGTTGTACTCATAATACACCCTGCACTTTATGTACAGATCCAGGTGAGTTAGAGCGCGGCGATCGTTGAGTTCAGGGCGGCTATCGTTGGAGAATACAAGGTAGCTGCTAGCGTCCGCAGGACTTTGTTACTCCTCTTATCATTTCTTCTTTTGGACTGTATTGATAGTTAGATAGTTTTATTTCTTAATTCATAGATTTAGACGCTCATGACTTAGTGACACCCTAATGTTTGGGGCTCGTTTCCGTATTTTCTATGATTATATTTAGAGTTGATTTAGTTTATGAAAAATTCAAATGCTAAAAATGTTTTATTAAATTTTTATAATCGATTTAGTAGTAATATTTTGGGAAATAGGCTTGTCTTGTAACACGATAGGCGCCACGACGACCATGATTAGATTTTGGATCATGACACAACCTTTCAAAAGTGTATCTATTACATACCACTTTAATATTTGACCACTTCTTTTAAATAGGTGTATGTCACGCACCAATATCATCGTGACATGTGTCATTAAGTTAAAAAATAAAAAAAAGACCTCCAGCAAAGTTTTAAAAAATAAAAAGAAAAAGAACTCATCTTCTTCCCAAGACTAACCACCATGGCTGCCGCCACCTTCATCTTAATTTTAGCTACCAAAATTTTTAAAATCAAGCTCAGACTTCTCAAGTCTAAGATCCAAAACTAAATTCTAAACATTGTTCTTTAGTATTCTTCAACAAGTTTCGATCCAGCTCTCAATTCATCTCCAAATGAGTTCCAACTTGAATTGGAGCTTCCAATCAACAACTAATTCAGTATCCAAACATCAATTTTAGTAAAAAAAAATAATTTCACATAAACAATTATAGTATTGTTCTCTTTATCTTTTGGGCCAATAATTGCACTTTTTGAATCGAAAATTTCTGGATCTAATTGAAATCGCACTTTTTAAGCCAACAATTTCGCACCAATCTCTTGATATTCCGAAAATACTTTATTTACTAGTTGAAAAATGAAATAAAAGTTTGGAAAGTAACCAAAAAAACTAGAAAGAGGTTCTGTGAGCATTAATGGAGGAAGAAAAATGAAGAAGATGAATAAAAAAAGAAAAAGAAGAAGAAGTGGAAAAAAGTTGGACATGTGGCGTTTGTGTGAGGTTTGAGATACAAAACTATTTAGTTCACTCGCCTTATTTGTATGTAAAGAACACGCGTGCCATGTAGGCAAAGATGTGTGTAATAGATACACTTTTGAAAGATTGAATATTTGAAAATATTCTTATAGTCAACATGTGTGTAGCAGAAATTTAGGTGCAAGTTCAGATGTCATTTTATGCATTATGCCTTTTATTTACAAAAAAGGTGGTAAGATAAGTGTAGTAGAATAATTAGAAGAATGGGGGAAAAAGTTACAGGATAGGCCCTACACACTTTACGAAAAATGGCTTCAAGTGACGTGGTCTTAGGTATTTATGTCAATGCGTTATAAGAGTCCAACTCCTGCTTAACAATGTACAATACTAACTTAAGCATGAATTAAGAATAAATTAAATAAAATGTCAAAAATGTCCCTTTGGTTGGCAACCAGGACGACCCTAAGCTCCTCAAACTCCCTCTAAGGGACATTTGAGGAGCTTGGGATCGTCAGGGGCATTTTGGAAAAAATGTAACTTTTTTTACTTTTTTTAACATAGGTGGAATCCGTACTTTCCCCGGTTTTGAGTCTTCTGACGCATATATCCCTAAAATGGAACGCCTCTAGGCTCTTTATCCAGGTTTTCCGATTTATTCAACTCCTCTCCAACTTTTCTATCTTTTGAATCTTCTCTCTTGCTGCTCAGTTTATGCGTTTACTGTGTAATTATAAGGTGGTTTTTCGTTTTTTCTTTTTTTCTTCAAATTGGTTAAACGGTTGACTGCGACTGTTTGTGAAATTACATACAGTTTCATATTCATGGCGTTAGTATATCATCTTTATTGTAAAAAGCTTATGGGATTTTGGTAGTAAAATTACACAAAGGAAAAACTCTACTCCCCCCTCTCTTAATTTGATAATAATGGCAATTCCCCTGCTGTAAAATTTAAAATGGAGGGCCGTTGGATATTTAATAAGGGCTTTTTCCTTCATCTCTATTGTAAAAAGCTTATGAGAATTTTCGTATTCCAATTTGCCCTTTTTTTATAAAAAATTTTAAGCTTTTTGTACAATAGTTTTAGATTTTTGGTATAGATTGTTATCTTAATTATTTTTATGCTGGATTTTTGCGGAATTATGATACATGTGTTTTCATTGTAGTGGCTAAAAAAATGGTGAAACATAAAATAATCTGTTGCTCAAGCGTCGTTTTCAGCAGTGTGTTGCCGGGGCTTGGGGTCGTCAGGGGCATTTTGAAAAAACTGCAACTTTTTTCAACTTTTAACATAGGTGGAATCGGTACTTTCCTCAGCTCCGAGTCTTCTGACGGGTATATCCCTTAAAAGGAACGCCTCTAGGATCTTTACCCAGGTTTTTCGATTTATTCAATTCCTCTCCAACTTTCCTGTCTTCTTTTCTCTTGCTGCTCAGTTTATGTGCGTTGCTGTGTAGTTATAAGGTAATTTTTCATTTTTTCTTTCTTTCTTCAAATTGGGTAAATGGTTGGTTGCGACTGTTTGTGAAATTACATACAGTTTCATTTTCATGGCGTTAGTATATCATCTCTATTGTAAAAAGCTTATGGGATTTAGGTAGTAAAATTACACAAAGGAAAAACTCTACTCCCCCCTCTTAATTTGATAATAATGGCAATTCCCCTGCTGTAAAATTTGAAAGGAAGGGCCTTTTGCTATTTAATAAGGGTTTTTCCCTTCATCTCTATTGTAAAACGCATATGGGATTTTTAGTATTCCAATTTGCCAACCATGCATGGATAAAGGCAGCCTATGCACAAATCACACAAGATTTTGTCAAAAAATAGGAAGAAACAACCATGTCACATCAAGAAGAATTTTCAAGGTTACCAAAATTTTCGTGGACACTAAAGTTCCTTACAAAAATTAATAGAGGAGACCCAGATGCAAAGGTTTTTAATATAATAAATAACATGTGAATATTCAGATTTTTGTCGATCAACAAAATAGAATATGATGCCAAATATCATCTCCAACTCTTGAGAGTAACCGAATCACAGAAGCAGTATTTTGGTCAAGCAAGTTAAAGGGGCGTAAGAACTTGAGGCTTTAACCCTCACTTTATAGATTCTACCTAGGGATAGAATTGAACTACTTGTAGCCATATTCAGGTGTGCTTAATCTCTTAATTTCTTTTAGGGATAATTCAATTAGGAAGTCTTATTAGTCTTCGGAAGAAGCTAATATAGAACTACTTGCCCTTCTTCTTATTTATCGCTTTCTCCTTTTCGAAGTCCGACTGAAAATATACATGTTCCTAGATCAAGTTGCCATAGGCGGTCTCAAGTTTGCCAACACATGCTGCCATCTTCTCATGACTCTGCTGCCTTTTCTGTGAGTCTAGGTAGGTCTTCATGTCTTCCCTGGTAAAGTATTCGGGCCCAGGCTGGGGGTGTGAGGGTCCACTGGGGAGCTGTAACACTAAGTCACGGCAAGCTGCGAGTTCAACATCCCAAATGGTCCCTCAGGCACTGCTACCTGTGAGGATGACTCTGATCCGCCAATAGTGGTGACTTTCCTCTTCTTGCTCTTGACTGCAATACCTTCACACGTTACTCTCAGCGGATGAAAGGGTTTGTCGGCCGGCAACCAGTGATCGGTGATGCGCACTTCAACCTCTGCCCGCCTACACAACTCTGTGATCAGTGAAGGAAACATCAACCCTGGGCTATCTTCATGCAAGTACTCTCTCAGCTCCCACAGGATATAATGGCCGATATTCACAAGAATTCCGTCAAGAAGACATGCAATGATCAAGGCTCTAGTGTATGATACATCTGAAACATTTTCATAGGGTGATACCTTGTTGCAGAGGATGTAGAGCCGTATTTTAGCTTCAGCTGTGAAGTCGATCGACTTCAAACCCCTTCTCTTGTTGGCCTATTTTGCTCTCATACTTGCGGGGTAGAGTTTAGACACAAGCCATTCTACGTTGTTGCAATGATCTTTTTATAGCACTGGCTCGAGTGGATGGTCAGGAATCCCGAGTATGTCATTAATATGCTCAGTCCCAAACCTCACTGTATTACCTTTTATGGTGAGTTGTGGGTCGGCAAAGTTTGTACGCTTAAGATTCGCGTAAAACTCACGAACCCACTCCTCATTGGCTTTGCACGGAGTAGGCATGAATTACGACCAGCCGGAGGTTTGAAGACGGCCATAGAATTCTGGGGGTAGCTCGGTCAATGTTTCCTCGGCAAGCCCCTTTTCAAGCACTATCTTTTTGGTGAGGAGGTTGTCATAATACCGGCGGTGACAATTAGCCGATATGAAGCGTGACTGGTCAAAGTGTTCATCCACAGCTTCCTCCTCAATTTCATGATCAAGCAAGGTATTTTCGTTCATGTTCGGGTCCATTTTAGCTCAAAGTACCTTCAAAAAATCAAAACAATGTTAGTCGGGCAATAGAATCATGTTAGGCAATTTAAAATAAAGCAATTAGGCCAAAGAATCGAGTCGAACGGGCCCGGAAGCTCCAGATGCAAAGCTAATGGAATTGGGAATTCTATCCAGTTTTCGCACCTGCAGAGGTATTGTCGCAGGTGCGGTTGCGCATCTGCGAGACTCAGATTGCACGTGCGGAATTTCCCAGTTGACCAGAAGTCGCACCTGCGAAGAAGGCATCGCAGGTGTTAGGCCGCATCTGTGGTATCCATCAGGAATCCAAACAAAAACCCAGAAACTTTTGACTTTTTTCGTTTCTTAAATATGATTTTGGCACCTAGTTTATACTCAAGACTTCTAAATTAGTGCAATATAAGTTTTTACGACTTGATTAACATGATTTCAACGCACTTAGCAACAATATATCTTTCGGACAATTTGTCGAACATATTATGGACAGAGATAATGCTATGCTTCTTCAATCTACTTTGGTACTCAGATTTCCCAAAATGTTGTTCTTCATCATTAGTAGCACACACAAACCTACTCTCAACCAACTTCCTCACCCTAATATCAACATTAATCAGAGAAAAATGGGGAATCAGGGGAAACAGCCATGGGAACCCAGAAATGAGGAAGAAGAAGAAGGAAAGAGAAGTAGAAGAGAGGAGTAGATTAGAGGAGTAGATGAGAGATACATGCGTTGTCTTGTGTGAGAACTCGAGCATGAGCAGTTTGATGTAGTGATTGCTTTGTGTGAGAGATGAGAGATGAGAGGTATTGTTTTTTTTATTTTGGGGATAAATTAGAGTTACCTGATGAAATGAGGGTTGGGATCTTTAATTTGTCTGATTTACGCACCTGTGAGAAGAGAAGCGCTTATGCGAAACCGCTTCTGTGCTAAAACTAACGCACCTGCAATATTTGCGCATCTACGCTTGATTTCTTCGCTTCTGTGGAAGCGCACCTGCGTTCCTTGTCCGCAGGTGCGGTTGAAGCAGATTTCAACTGGGCATATCTGGGCAACCACTTTTTTGGCTTGTTCTAACACTTCAAACCCCTTAATTCAACTCCAAAACATCTCAAACTTTGAAGATTAATCAAAAATAACATAATAAACTATTCTAAAAAAGAAAATTTCAAAAACGGCTATAAATTTTGAAAACAATGGGTTGCCTCCCACCAAGCGCCGCATTTAACGTCGTGGCGCGACGCGGATCAACTTTATCACTTTTCTCGCCACTTGGACGATATGAACTGGGCACCTAACTTGGAATCAAGTTTGTGACCATGAGCAACAGGGGGTAGTAAGTAGATGATCAAGCCACACATTAATTTCTTCATTTTGCATTTATTGGCTTTCTTGTGAGGAATGTCATTTTGCCTTCTTGAATATGCAAATTGCAAAATGTATGGCTCTTGCTTTTCTTCTTTGCACTTCCATATGGATTCGCACGACTCAATTCCCATATCACCATGCAATTCCAAGGTTGAAAAATGCTTGGAATGCAACTTCAAGCCTTCAAATTGCAAATCTTCCCGGATTTTGACATCCTCTTTTTCCCCGAACTAGAGTCAACTTCAACCATATTTTCACTTACACTGGTTGACTCTAATTCCATATTTTTTTTGGCATCATTAACACTCATGGAGTCGGTTGGCGGATGTTCAATTCTTGATTCCTCAAAATAAAGCTCACTTTCTTCCTCGAAGTCGGACTCTTCTTGATCTCTTTCCACACTCTCAAGTTGGTGGGCATAGTGAGCCTCAACCAATATTTTCACTTAATTTTGCAAGGTGCGAATATCATCATCATTTTGAGTTAGTGCTTATTTTAAGTCCTCGAGTACCAAGCTTTGCTTCTGTTCATTTTCAAGAATGGCCTCCAACATGAGCATCATCCTCTCATTTTGAGCATTTGAGAGTTCTTCTTGGTTTTGATCAAGTGCCAAAGAAGGATTTTCGGCTTCAACCTCTAAGTAAGGTTCTTGGCTATAAAGCTTCAAGCATTTTTCCCATTCACTTCCAAGGTTTTTGGACCTCTAAAGCTTCAAGCATTTCTCCCATTTGTTAGTTCAACCTTTCAAGCACCAAATTATTTGGAGACTATATTCCAAAAGCTCCTCCAAGGCATTTTGCTCTTTGTTTCCTCCTTCAAGTAGACATTCTAACATGAGCTTAAACTCTCCATTTTGACCATGCTCAATTTCTTCCACTTTCATATCCCTATAATTTTTATCACAAAAAGTAGAATCATCATAGCGGGGGCTTGGGGAAGGAAAGGACAAATAAGCACAATTATTTCAATGACCATTTTGACGACCACACTTATCATAAATACTCCACTCATGGGTTTGAGATTGTGCACACAATCCACCCCCGGGAGAATTTAAATAATTTTGCTACGAGTGTGGTCCTCCACAATAAGGACAAGGGTCATCAAAGTATGAACAACTACCATCCAACCAATTTTCATTATATGATGCTATTTTTTTTTTAAAAAAGACTAAGAAAATAAACAAGAAACAAACAAGAAGATAAACAAAGATAAGAAAATAATTACACAAATATTCACAAGTTTGGACCAAAGCACGTATGCTTACATCTCAAACAACCTTAATACGCCAAATTATTCCCCGGCAACGGCGCCAATTTTGATGACGTCCAAATACACTACTAAAAAATAAATGGACACGGTCGCATGTAATATAATTTACCCAACTATGAGTCGGGGTCGAATCCCACAGAGAATAATATATAGGCGATTAGGAATGTAAGAGAATTATCACTTATTATTATCACGACCCCAAATTTCCTCCGTAGGATGTCGCGATGGCACCTAGTCTCTAAGACTAGGTAAGCCTATCAATGCGAAATAATAATAAATATCTGAAATAAATAAACTACAATTCAAACAATTTCAACTCCCAAAGCCCGGTAGAAATAAGTCACAAGCTTCTAAAAATTTATTCTCTATGTCTCTATACATCAGAATACAAAGCAAATAAGGAAGACAACATAGTAAGATAGAAGGGGACTCCGGAGACTGCGGACGCTGGCAGATATACCTCAAAGTCTCCTCGTACAGCTAGTTTACTGATGCGTGGTCTGATAAGATGTACCTGGATCTGTACACAAAGATGTGCAGAAGCGTAGTATGAGTACACCACAGCGGTACCCAGTAAGTGCCAAGCCTAATCTCGGTAGAGTAGTGACGAGGTCAGGTCAGGCTCTACTGGAGAATAAATAATGGCATGATAAAATATTTAAACAATATTATAAGATAAAATCACAATGAAAATGAATCAAGTAGTATGTCACATTAAATTATATCAAATAATGGCAAATAAATACCTCATGGAAACAAAACAGAATTCTTTTAAGCTTTAAGAAAATCACAACAATAATCAAAGGCAACTGCGGCCATAAATAAATATAAAAAAGGGCACTCTTGAGGTACCGCCTCGTAGCCCCAAATCATAAACAAATTCACAATATCTCATTTCCTTATCTCACCGCGGGAGCCTTCACAATTTATTTTTAAAAAAAATATTTTTTCCGAAATAGCATCCCGCGTTTTAGCCATCCTTATCACACCGCATGACTTCTAGTAGTTCCCTCTACAAGCCACACGTATTAAGCCACCCTTATCACACCGCAAGCGTTTCAATACCCAAACTTTATACCACCGTATGCGTATCAATATCACAATATATCACAATTTGCACCTCAGGTGCTCAAATAATTTAACTTACCAAAATAATTGAACAATAATATTTTTTCATAATAAAGAGATCACGGCTCATGTCAAAATAATTCAACAGTAATATTTTTCCACAATAAAGAGCTCACGGCTCATGTCAAAATAATTCGACAATAATATTTTTTCACAATAAAGAGCTCACGGCTCATGTCAAAATAATTCAACAATAATATTTTTCCATAATGAAGAGCTCACTGCTCCATCATAATGAGTACGAAAATCTTACAAAAATATTCAGGAATAAATAATTCTGAAAAATAATATTTCAGAATCTTTAATACGTTGCTTCAATATCAAGTTTACAAATGTCAAATACTTCATATTAATAATATTTAATTTAAAGAAAATCAACCTTCAAATAATGCACAGAATAAAAGAAACCAAGTTCCAACTAAACAGATAAAACAATTAGCAGGAAAAGGCCAAGCAAATTTAAAATATAAACATTAAATCAATAATAAAGAATATAACAAAATGAAATAATTTAATTAATGCGCAACAGTGATCTACAACATTTAAAATATAATCTTTCATATTTAGCCCGTGTACACACTCGTCACCTCGTGTACACGACTTTTCACACATTACAATTATCAATCATAGGAAATATTTTCCCCACACAAGGTTAGACAAGTCACTTACCTCGACTTGCTCCAATTTAACCAAGTATTATGCTTTTTCCTCGATTTTTCAACTCCGATCGACTCGTATCTAGTCATAACTAATTCTATACAGTCAACAAAAATTATAGTAATCAATTTCATAAGAAAATATTAAATTTTTCAATAAAATCCGAAATTAGCTCAAACTTTGCCCGTGGGGCCCACATCTCGAAATCCGACGAAACTTATAAAATCCGATAACCCATTCAATTACGAGTCCACCCATACTAATTTTACCAAATTTCAATAACAACTCGACCTCTAAATCTTAAATTTATATTTTTGGAAGATTTTGCAAAAATCTTGATTTTTCTTTCATAAATTCACGGATTCATGATGTAAATGAGTATGGAATCATGAAATATAATCAATATAGGATAAGGAACACTTACCCCAATATTTTCCCCTGAAAATCGCACAAGAACCGTGCTCCAAAAATCCAAAACGAAATGAAGGAAATGACCATTTTTGGTCCTTAAGTTTCTGTCCATCCGTCACTAAAAGTCCATTTTCATTCACTAAAAGTCCACGAGAACTTGCTTGTACCATCCTTCCTTCAATCGACCATAACTTTATATACAAATGTCCAAATGATGAATGGTTTAATTTTCTGGAAACTAGAATCAAACCACTACAACTTTCATGTTTTGAAACTTTTCCGATTCCTTATGAATTGCGAGATATAAGCTTCCTAAGTCGGCTCCGCGCATAAGATATTTCTGGCGAAAGTTTTGGTGCTTTCAACTTTCATTCAATCCATCATAACTTTTTGTACAAATGTCCAAATAATAAATAGTTTAACTTTCAGGAAACTAAAAACAAACAACTACAACTTTCATGTTTTAAAACCTTTCCGATTCCTTATGAATTGCAAGATATAAGCTTCCAAAATTGGCTCCACGCAGAAATTTCTGCAAATTTCCAACAACCCTCTTTGTCCGAAATCCATTTCGTTTACCTTCCGAAATCCACCCGAGACCCTCGGGACCTTAACCAATTATTCCAACATGTCCCAAAATACAATACGAACTTAGTCGAGGCTTCAAACCACATCAAACAACATCAAAACGGTGAATCGTACCTCAAATCAAAATCTATGAACTTTGAACTTTCAAATTCTATATCTTGCACCGAAACACATCAAATCAATTCGGAACGACTTCAAATTTCGTACACAAGTCATAAATGATATAACAGACCTATTCCAATTTCCAGAATCAGATTCCGAGCTCGATATCAAAAAGTCAACCCCACGGTCAAACTTCCCAAAAATTCAACTTTTGGCATTTCAAGCCTAATTCCACTACGGACTTCCAAATAAAATTGTGATCACGCGCCTAAGTCCAAAATTACCATACAGAGCTGTTGAAATCATCAAAATTCTATTTTGAGGTTGTTTGCACATAATTTGACATCCGGTCACTATTTAAACTTAAACTTTTAATTTTTCATCAAAATTTCATATCTCAGGTTAGGGACCTCGGAATTTGATTCCGGGCATACGCCTAAGTCCTAAATCACGATACGGACCTACCAAAACTGTCAAAACACTGATCCGAGTTCGTTTGCTCCAAATGTTGACCAAAGTCAACTTAGTTGAGTTTTAAAGCTCTAATTCACATTTTAATCCATTTTTCACCTGAAAACTTTTCGGAAAATTTTACAAACTGCGCACGCAAGTCGAGGAATGATAAATAGTGCTTTTCGTGGTCTTAGAACACAAAATTAATTATTAAATTTAAATATGACATTTTGGGTCATCAATTCTCCACCTCTAAAACAAACATTCGTCCTCGAACGGAGTTAGAAAAAGTACATGAGCTGGTGAATAAGTGTGGATAACAGCTGCGCATATCATGCTCAGTCTCCCAAGTCGCCTCTTCGATCAGATGACCCCTCCACTGAAACTTCACGGAAGCAATGTTCTTTGACGTCAGCTTTCGAACGTGCCTATCCAAAATAGCCACTGGTTCCTCAACATAAGATAGATCCTTGTCCAACTGAACCGAACTGAAGTCTAACACATGCGACGGATTGCCGTGATATTTTCGAAGCAGTGAAACATGGAATACCGAATGAACCGCAGAGAGACTAGGTGGTAGTGCAAGTTTTTAAGCCATCTCTCCAACTCTCTCAAGAATCTCAAAAGGCCCAATATACCTAGGGCTCAACTTGCCCTTCTTCCCGAACCTCATCACACCCTTCATAGGTGAAACCCGGAGCAATACCCGCTCACCAACCATGAATGCAACATCACGAACCTTCCAATTCGCATAACTCTTCTGTCTAGATTGGGCTGTACGAAGTCAATCCTGAATCAACTTAACCTTTTCCAAGGCATCCTAAACCAAGCCTCTACCCAATAGCCTAGCCTCGCCCGCAACTCTTTTCCATTCGCGAACGTTTAAGAAGTCATCTCCTGATTCGTTGATCTATTGAGCTAAGGCAGCTCTGCATATAGCGGAAGGATCTCATAATTTAATTATCCATGACTGTTTATGTCTCTAGCATGACCACTTGATGAAATCTGGAGGGAAGTGGGGTAAATGGTTCGAACCAATCCACTGAGGACCGGCACCGCCTACCGTACAAGGCCTCATATGGAGCCATCTTGAATGCTTGACTAGAAACTGTTGTTGAAAGAAAACTCCGCAAGTGGTAAGAACTGATCCCAAGCACCCCCAAAATCTATCACACACGCACGAAGCATATCCTCCAATATCTGAATAGTGTATTCGGACTTCTCGTCCGTCTGAGGGTGAAATGTTATACTCAACTCTACACGAGTACCCAACTCTCGATGTATATCCCTCAAAAACCGTGAGGTAAACTGTGTACCCCGGTCAGCGATGATAGATACCGGTACACCGTGAAGTCTGACAATCTCGCGAATATATACCTGAGCCAGCTGCTCTGAAGAGTAAGTAGTAATCACAGGAATGAAATGAGCTGACTTGATCAATCTATCCACAATCACCCAAACTGCATCGAACTTCCTCCAAGTCCATGGGACCCTAACAACGAAATCTATAGTGATCCGCTCCCATTTTCATTCTGGAATTTCCAACTTCTGAAGCAATCCACCCGGTCGTTGATGTTCATATTTCACCTGCTGACAATTTAGGCATCGAGCTACATATTCCACTATGTTTTTCTTCATCCGCCTCCACCAATAGTGATGTCTCAAGTCTTGATACATCTTTGCAGCACCCGGATGAATGGAGTACCGCGAACTGTGAGCCTCCTAGAAAATCAAGTCGCGCAAACCATCTACATTTGGCACACATAGCCTGCCCTGTATCCGTAATACACCTTCATCTCCAATAGTGACTTCTTTGGCATCACCGTGCTGAACTGTGTCCTTAAGGACAACCAGATGGGGGTCATCATACTGACGTTCCCTGATACGGTCATAAAGAGAAGACTGAGAAACCACACAAGCCAAAACTTGGCTCGGCTCGGAAACATCCAGTCTAACAAACTGGTTGGCCAAGGCCTGAACATCCAAGGTTAAAGGCCTCTCTTCTACCGGTAAATATGCTAAGCTGCCCAAACTCTCCGCCTTACGACTCAA
>AWOL01S0122605.1:0-41562 GCA_000715115.1 Nicotiana otophora
CTTGACCAGAGCTTGACCTCTAAGAAAATGATTCCAGAATGGAATTTTAATGAATCCAATAGCTTCGTATGGTAGTTTTCGACTTAGGCATGCGTCCGAATTTGGATTTGGAGGTCTGTAGGGTAATTTGATGCATTTTGGCGAAAATTAAAAAGTTAAAGTTTTGGACAGTTAAAAGGTTTTACCGGGAGTTGACTTTGTTGATATTGGTCTCGGATTGTGATTCCGAGAGTTGGATTAGCTTTGTTATTTCATTTAAAACTTAAATGCAAAATTCGACTTCAATCCGGGATGATTTGATATATTTCAGCACGAGTTTTGGAAGTTGGAAGATTTGAAAGTTCATAAGTTCGATTCGAGGTGCGATTCGTAGTTTCGACGTTATTTGATATGCTTTGAGGCCTCGAGTAGGTCCGTGTATTGTAACGGGATGTGTTGGTCTATTTGGTTGTGGTCCCGGGGGCCTCGGGTGGATTTAGGATGGTTAACGGTTTGGATATTAGACTTAGGAAAGTTTTGGGCTGCTGGTTCTGGTGCGTCGCTCCTGCGAGTTTGGGTGCGCTGGTGCGTGACCGCTTCTACGATATTCTTGGTCGCTTCTGCGATGTTGGTGTAGGTCCTGTTTTGTCGCATCTGCGGAGAGCGCGGGTGTGAGCTCGCATCTGCGGAAGGTCGATCGCAGATGCGTGATATGTGTTCCAGGTGGTCATCCGCTTCTGCGGTGTTTGTCACGCTACTGCACAATCACATATGCGATTATTGGATCGCAGGTGCGAGTTGTGGGCACTCAAGTGAAGGCCACAGGTGCGGTGTTTTCCTCACAAAAGCGAGGCCACAGGCGCGGCATTGTTGTGCGCAAATGCGAAGAGCGCTGGGCAGAACACATATATGTCGAGGGGTTGATATTTTCAACATATTTTGAGTCGTAAACCTCGATTTTGGGAGATGTTTGTTGGGTTTTTCAAGCAACACATTGGGGTAAGTGTTCTCTACCCGAATATTGTTAGTTTTCATGAATCCATTTATATTTGCATCATTTAATTAGTGAATTAAGTTGGAAATTTGAGCAAATATGTAGAAACCTTTCAAAATGTAAAATGATGATTTGAAGGACGAATTGATGTCGGAAATTGATAATTTTTGCATGGTTGAACTCGTTATCGAATGGGTGTTCAAATTTTATAATTTTGGTTGGATTCCGAGATACGAGCCCGGAGTTTGACTTTTGGGTTGACTTTTGAGTAGACTTTTAGTTCTTGTTAAAGATTGAAGCTTTATTATCCAGAATTATTTTCTATGTGTTTTATTTATGAATTAAAGTTATTTTGGTAAGATGTGAGCCGTTCGGAGGGTGTTTCACTCGAGAAGGTCATTTTAGACTAACAGTCTAGCTTCTTTGAGGTAAGTATCTTGCATGTATTTGTGTGGGGGAACTACCCCTTAGGATTTGAGTCATTTGTTCTAATTGTTTCATGTGGAGGCCGTGTACGCGAGGTGACGAGTACGTGCTGAGGCTTATTTGTGGAAATTTAACAGTTTAGGGCTCTTAGGTTCTTATGTCCATTAAATATGAAGTTGTTTTGTCATGTTAAATTCCCCATTTACTTAATTCACCCTTATGTGTCTTATTTGGAATTAATTGCTTCATGTTCTACCCTTATTGCCGATTAAACTCTTATGTACCTTAACTGAAGTTGTTGCCTCTTTTATCGTCATAATATCTTTTCTGTAATTGCTCAACCTTAACTGAAATCATGGTTATCTTTCCGTAATTGTTAAACCTTAATTGAAATCATTATTATCTCTACTGCAATTGCTTAGCCTTAATTGAAGTTTGTTATCCCTTTCAATGTTGACGTATTCTTATTTGTGGTGTCATTGATTCATGCTATCTTTCTTGTTGTTGAATTTCACTTTCGTGGAATCCTTGTTACATATTACCTCTCTTTTGTTGATCTATTCTTATTGAGACTATTATTTCCCTGTCGTGTCTTACTCTGTGAGTCCGTTCTTCCTTTTCTTTGTGTTCTGAAGTTCTTGTGTTGATTTACTTGTGGTATTCTCGTGTTATTGTTGTTGTTGTTGTTTTTGTATTCAGTGTTGGTGATCCAAGGGTTATACGTGGTTTTGATATTGAAATTGTTTTGAGGAAATGTTGTGAAAATCAATTATTTGAGTTGTTATGTTTTTGGCTTACGTATTTACACGAGGTTTCTGCCATGCGGTTGTTATTATGTTGCATGAGGTTTTTGTCATGCTGTTGTTATTGATACACATGCGATGGTATAAGTTCTATGTCTTAAAACGCATGCGGTGAGATAAGGTGGGCTTGAAACGCGTGGCTAGTAGGGCAACTACTAGAAGCCATGCTGGGTGATATGGTGGGCTAGAACGGGGGATGCTATTTCAGGAAAATTATTTTCAAAAACTAAATATAAAGGCTCCCGCGGTGATACAAGGAAAGTTGTGATTCATTTACGTTTCAGACTACGAGGCGGTACCTCGGGAGTGCTCTTGTTGTCATTTCCCCTTTTCTGTGCACTTGTCTTTGATTGTTATTTTTCTTAGCATACTATTAATTATTTTCCTCCGTGTTGCACTATTTGCTCAGCTCTATGTAGCTAATCTTGTTGTGCTGGTCGGTGCTTCAAACCTCAGTGAAAACCCAAATCGTTTGCTGGAGTTGCCAAAAATATTAATAGTTTGAAAACAATAAATTTCGCCCAAATTCTTGTCAATAATAAATAAGATGTTTCATTTTCCTTCCGGATAGCCCGTGTAAAACCAAATGCATCACTATGCCCATCTGTCAACAATGTGTGAAAAATCATGAATGATGTGATGCAGTACAACACGAGGAAATACATCTCTATGCATATATGTCATGTGTGCATGCCAATGCAATGCAACTCAATGATAAAATCATAAACAGCCCCTCGGGCAGAACATTACTCATATACAGCCCCTCGGGCCGAACATCACTCATATACAGCCCCTCGGGCAAAACCTCACAGTAACTCGTACCACTCGGGCATACCTCACAATCACTCTTGCCACTCGGGCATACCTTACAATCACTTTTGCCACTCGGGCATACCTCAAACTTACTCATGCCTCCCAGTCACTCAACACTCAGCACTCGACACTCGGCACTCGCACTCAGTAGGTACCCGCACTCACTGGGGTGTGTACAGACTCCGAAGGGGCTCCTTCATCCCAAGCGCTATAATCTGCACGAACAACTCACGTGTTGCACGGACAACTCACGTGCCATAATAATAAAGTATGTTGCAGGTGGGAAGCCCCGATCCACACTCATCCTTACAATCAGGCCCTCGGTCGATATCAAACATGCTGCAGCGTGCAGCCAGATCCCATAAACATGCAACATGCTGCGGAGTGCAGCCAGATCCAGTAAATATGCAACATAAATCAGGCCCTCGGCCTCACTCAGTCATAAACCTCTCAAGCCACTTGGGTATTTCAGTAAAACAGGGCATTCGACCCAAAATATTTTTATGCATCAAAATAGAGTCATATAACTGAGTTATGATATGCAATGCAATGAATATGACTGAGTATGAATTTCCAATTTAACATAATAATTCACAGCAATATTACCTCTGTGGGTCCCAATAATACTGGCACATAGCCTCAACATAATTTTTAGTATGCTTTTCAGCTCAATTTCTTTAACACATAAAACTTCATGGAAAAAGCCAAGATTATTTAACTATGAAATTCCACAAAAATAATTATGTCACAATTTCTATAGTGCACGCCCACACGCCTGTCACCTAGCATGTGCGTCACCTCCCAACAATTCACAAAATACATATATTCAGGGTTCATACCCTCAACTCCAAGATTAGAAGAGTTACTTACCTCGAACAACCCAAATCCAATGTCGAGAAAGCTAAGCAATGCTCCAGCAATTCCACTTTGCATGTATCAACTTCCAAATGGCTCTAATCTAGTCACAATTAATTTGATTTAGCCCACAAATTTTATAGGAATTAATCCCATATGAAAATACTAGTATTTCCACAAAAATCCGAAACTACGCCCCAAATATCAGCTGTGGGGCCCACATCTCAGAATCTGACAAAAGTTACAAAATATTAACGCCATTCAACTACGAGTCCAACCATATAAATTTTACTCAAATCCGACATCAACTCGACCCTCGAATTTCCAAATTTAACCAAGAGGGTTTTCACAAAAGTTTCCAATTTAATTTACCAATTAAATGCTAGAAATAACCATGGATTAGGGTAATTTAATCAATATTGAGTTAAGAATACTTACCCCATTTTTACTCTGAAAATCTCCCAAAAATCGCCTCAATCCGAGCTCCAAATCGTTAAAATGGGAAATGGGACAAAGTCCCATTTTTTGAACTTAAACTTTCTGTCCAAACCTCTCTTCTTCGCGAACGCAACAGGTCCCTCGCATTCGCGAAGCACAAAATGTGCTTCCCAACATTTGCTCTTCGTGAACGCGAGACACTGCTTGCGAACGCGATGCTTAACGGTGCCCTTCTTCGCGAACGCGAGCTCCCCTTCGCGAACGCGAAGGCAAAAACCCATGCCCACTTTGTTTCCCTTCACGAACGCGATACCCTATACGCGAATGCGATGCACAACCCAGCTTCTCTTCGCGAACGTGAGACCCCCCCTCGCGAACGCGAAGAGTAAATCCTGCCTGCCTGAAATTCCACTTCGCGAACGCGATGGCCCACTCGCGAACGCGAAAGAGAAAATCCGAAAAATGCAGCAACAGATATCAGCAATCTTACCAAGGCCAAAAATGATCCGTTAACCATCAAACTCACCCGAGCCCCTCGAGATCTCAACCAGATATACCAATAAGTCTTAAAATATCATACTGGACAATGCGATAGTATTAAGGTTGTTTTCAATGCATCGATGCCAAATACAGTACATAGATATTGTATATGGCACATATTCGCAAAGTTGCCTATGAAGTTAAGTGGAATTCTTGATGGTAAGATTGCAAAGGAAGAATTTAAGGCTTTAGTCCTTGATAGAATTAACGTTATTGAGTTTGAGAGAAGATGAACTAATTATATTGCAAAATATAACTTGGATGGAAGGTATTGGTTTTATAAGCTTTATTTGGAGAAGGAAAAATGGGTTCCTGTATATCTAAATGACCACTTTTGGGCTGGGATGTTGTCCAAACAAAAAAGTGAATTAATGCATGCTTTCTTTGATGGATTTATCACCCGCCAAATCACTTTGAAGATGTTTGTTCAACAATATGAGTTATCCAAAAGAGCTAAGTTCGAGAAGGAATTGGAAGCTGAATATAGGTCAAGGTGATTTAAACCAAAATGTTAGTCTGAATTCGCATAGGAGGAAAAACTTCAAGTATGTTATACTCATAAAGTGTTTGAATTGTTTCAAGTACAATTAAGAAAACTGTACCATTGTGAAATCAGCACCCCTCAAGATCATCAAGAAAACCCTGGAGTGGAGAAATATATTATAACAGATTATTCACTCAGGAATTGTAAAACTAAAGATCCATTTGTCTTCACGGTTGAATATACACCTGTTGACGAATATCTAAGTTGCAGCTTCAAGTGGTTTGAAACAAGAGGTATACTGAAAAGGTGGAGAAGAGATATATACTTAATGTGTTGTCTGATAAGAGAACTGAAAACATTAATGAGAGGTATATATTGAAAAAGTTGAGAAGAGATGTTGTTCGTCCAAACTTGAAACGTTTCTTTCTATGAGGTTACCCACGTATGACTTCTGAATACATGATGTACATGGAACTATTGAAGGATTTTGAACGGGTTTGTGATATTGCATTGGTGTAACGATCCGACCGGTTATTTTGGGAATTAGTGCCCCGTTCGGCAGCTTAAGGTATCGAGAAGCTTCATAATGTGTATTATGACTTGCGTGTGTGGTCGAGATTGGTTTTCAAATGATTCGGGATTTAATTGAAAGACCAGTTCTTATTTTTTAAGCTTTAATGAAAATAGTTGACCGGAGCTTGCCTTCTAAGAAAACGATTCCAGAATGGGATTTTAATGACTCCAATAGCTCTGTATGGTAAATTTTGAATTAGACGTGCATCCAAATTTGGATTTGGAGGTCCGTAGGGTAATTTGATGCATTTTGGCGAAAATTGAAAAGTTGAAGTTTTGGACAGTTAAGAAGTTTTACCGGGAGTTGACTTTATTGATATTGGTCTCGGAGTTCGATTCCGAGAGTTGGATTAGCTATGTTATTTTATTTAAAACTTATATGCAAAATTCGATGTCAATCCGGGATGATTTGATATGTTTCAGCACGAGTTTTGGAAGTTGGAAGATTTGAAAGTTCATAAGTTCGATTCGAGGTGCGATTCGTGGTTTCAATGTTATTTTATATTCTTTGAGGCCTCGAGTATGTCCGCGTATTTTTACGGTATGTGTTGGTATATTTTGTTGTGGTCCCGGGGGCCTCGGCTAGATTTAGGATGGTTAACGGTTTGGATATTGGACTTAGGAAATTTCTGGGCTGCTGGTCCTGGTGCGTCGTATCTGCGAGTTTGGGTGTGCTGGTGCGTGACCGCTTCTGCAATATTCTTGGTTGCTTCTGCGATGTT
This sequence comes from Nicotiana otophora, assembly GCA_000715115.1. Taxonomy (NCBI): domain Eukaryota; kingdom Viridiplantae; phylum Streptophyta; class Magnoliopsida; order Solanales; family Solanaceae; genus Nicotiana; species Nicotiana otophora. Next base: position 6,628 of record AWOL01S0122605.1, read on the forward strand.
GGTTTAGGTCCTGTTGTGTCGCATCTGCGGAGAGGCGAGCGCAGGTGTGAGCTCGCGTCTGTGGAAGGTCGATCGCAGATGCACGATATGTGTTCCAGGTGGTTATCCGCTTCTGCGGTGTTTGTCACGCTACTGCACAATCCCATATACGATTATTGGATTGCAGGTGCGAGCTCTGGGCACTCAATTGAAGGCCACAGGTGCGGTGTTTTCCTCACAAAAGCGAGGCCACAGGCACGGCATTTTTATGCGCAAATGCGAAGAGCGCTAGGCATAACACATATATGTCGAGGGGTTGATATTTTCAATATATTTTGAGTCGTAAACATCGATTTTGGGTGAGTTTTGTTGGGTTTTTCAAGCAACTCATTGGGGTAAGTGTTCTCTACCCGAATATTGTTATATTTCATTAATCCATTTCTATTTGCATCATTTAATTAGTGAATTAAATTGGAAATTTGAGGAACATTTGTAGAAACCTTTCAAAATGTAAAATAATGATGAAGGACGAATTGATGTCAGAAATTGATAATTTTGGTATGGTTGAACTCGTTATCGAATGGGTGTTCGAATTTTAATTTTGGTCGGGTTCCGAGGTACGGGCCCGGAGTTTGACTTTTGGGTTGACCTTTGGGTAGACTTTTAGTTCTTGTTAAAGATTGAAGCTTTATTATCCAAAATTATTTTTTATGTGTTTTATTTATGAATTGAAGTTATTTTGGTAAGATTTGAGCCGTCTGGAGGGTGTTTCACTCGAGAAGGTCATTTTAGACTAACGGCCTAGCTTCTTTGAGGTACGTATCTTGCCTGTATTTGTGTGGGGTACCCCTTAGGATTTGAGTCATTTGTTCTAATTGTTTCATGTGGAGGCCGTGTACGCGAGGTGACGAGTACGTGCTGAGGCTTATTTGTGGAAATTTAACAGTTTAGGGCTCTTAGGTTCTTATGTACATTAAATATGAAGTTGTTGTCATGTTAAATTCCTCATTTACTTAATTCACCTTATGTGTCTTATTTGGAATTAATTGCTTCATGTTCTACCCTTATTACCGATTAAACTCTTATGTGCCTTAACTGAAGTAGTTGCCTCTTTTATCATCATGATATCCTTTCCGTAATTGCTCAACCTTAACTGAAATCATGGCTATCTTTCCGTAATTGCTAAACCTTAATTTAAATCATTATTATCCCTTTCAAGGTTGACGTATTCTTATTTGTGGTGTCATTGATTCATGCTATCTTTCTTGTTGTTGAATTTCACTTTCGAGGAATCCTTGTTACATATTACCTCTCTCTTGTTGATCTATTCTTATTGAGACTATTATTTCCCTGTCGTGTCTTACTTTGTGAGTCCGTTCTTCCTTTTCTTTGTGTTCTGAATTTCTTGTGTTGATTTACTTGTCGTATTCTCGTGTTATTGTTGTTGTTATTTTTGTATTTAGTGTTGGTGATCCAAGGGTTATACGTGGTTTTGATATTGAAATTGTTTTGAGGAAATGTTGTGAAAATCAATTATTTGAGTTTTTATGTTTTTGACTTACGTATTTGCACGAGGTTTCTGCCATGCGGTTGTTATTATGTTGCACGAGGTTTTTGTCGTGCTGTTGTTATTGATACACATGCGGTGGTATAAGGTCTATGTGTTAAAACGCATGCGGTGAGATAAGGTGGGCTTGAAACGCTTGGCTAGTAGGGGAACTACTAGAAGCCTTGCGGTGTGATATGGTGGGCTAGAACGCGAGATGCTATTTCAGGAAAATGATTTTCAAAAACTAAATATAAAGGCTCTCGCGGTGATACAAGGAAAGTTGTGATTCATTTACGTTTGAGACTATGAGGCGGTACCTCGGGAGTGCTCTTATTGTCATTTCCCCTTTACTGTGCACTTGTCTTTGATTGTTGTTTTTCTTAGCATACTATTAATTGTTTTCCTCCGTGTTGCACTATTTGCTCAGCTCTTTGTAGCTAATCTTGTTGTGCTAGTCGGTGCTTCAAACTTCATTGCTTCTTCTATTACACCGTACATTTCATGGTGATCGTTGCTTATGTGCCATTCATTGACTCTACTCTTATTTGTTGACTGGAATTATGGTAGAACACTTGCACAAGCATACACGTAGTTAAATCACCCATATCGGTTTTAAAAGGTGAATCGTGATGACATTTACCATTATACGTACTCTTTATTCTTACCTTTTGTGTGAGGATTATTCTATTTGCATGTGAGTCATCCGTGCGGTTATGAGTTATAATACGGGCACAAGATGCCAAGTGATTAGGGTTCATGAATTTGGACCCGTGAGTTGTGATTATGAGGTTCGGTACCTTGTATAAATACTTGAACAGATCTGGTGTGAAAGCGGTTGTTGTTATTGAATTATTGTTGGTTTTCCCTTTATTTGGTTTCCCCGATTTTAGACTGTGATTTGTTACTCTACAACATTATTACCTGACTACTTCCTGTTGAATATTGTCGTTACTAGTGTATCATTGCAAGTATTGTCTTGTATTCTTTATCTTGCTTAGCTTTATATAAATATTATTTCTCTGTTAGTTCATCTACACACTTGTTCAGGTTGTTTAGTCTGGTAGGTGTCTTGACTGTCCCTCGTCACTACTCCACTGAGGTTAGTCTTGATACTTACTGGGTACCGCTGTGGTATACTCATACTATACTTCTGCACATTTTTTGTGTAGATCCGGGTGCCTCAATTGGTGTTGATTATTAGCTGGTTGGTCAAGCTGTGGAGACTTAAGGTTAACTTGCCGTCGCGTGCGCAGGCCCCAGAGTCACCTTCTATTATTTTCATTATACTGTGTAATTTCATTCAAACAATTGTATTTAGGGATTCTTCTAGTAAATTTAGTAGAGTTTATAACTTGTACTACAGGTGTTGGGAATTGTAATTTGTATAAGATTTTTATCTCATATTTTTCATTTGATGGTTGAATTCTTCTAATTATCTAGTAAGTGTTAGGTTTACCTAGTCTTAGAGACTAGGTGCTGTCATGACATCCTACGGAGGGGAATTGGGGTCGTGACAAGTTGGTATCATAGCTCTAGATTAATAGGTGCTACGAGTCATAAACGAGTTTAATAGAGTCTTGCGGATCAGTACGAAGACGTCTCTACTTATCTTCGAGAGGCTACAGAACTATTAGGACAATTTCACTTCCTTCATTCCTATCGTGCGAGTTTATTGATCTCAGAGTTTGAACCTTGTCATTATATTCTCTCACAAATGGTAAGGACACGAGCTGTCATCACCGAGGACGCTGACCTAGAGCCGGGGTAGGGGAAGAGGCAGAGGCCGAGGAGGAGTGCGTGCTACCGCTAAAGCACCTATCAGAGCAGCAGTTGAAGAGCCGCCAGTAGCTCCTATTGGGGGACAGGTACCGGAGATGCATGTTGTTACCCCAGGACTTCAGGAGACTTTAGCACAGTTATTGAGCATGTTTGGTACATTGGCTTAAGAGAAAAGTTGATTTTGGTTGCACCAGCTAATTCACAGATGGAGGGAGGAGCTCAGACTCCCTCTGCACATACTCCAGAGCAGCGATCCACATTGGTCAGGTTCCAAGTGTCATGCCGACATAGCCTGTTGTCCCATATCAGCCCGTGGTTAGAGCAGCAGCATATGAGGAGTAACAACTTAGACTTGCGAGGGTCAAGAAGTATTACCCTCCTACTTTCAGTGGTTTGGCTTGAGAGGCTGCGCATGGATTCCTAGGGGAATTTTACCGTATTCTCCGCACTATGGGTATTTTGGAGATGAGTGGGATTGCTTTTACTATGGTCCAGCTAAAGGGAGCAGCATATCAGTGGTGACGATCGTATGAGTTAGGTAGTCCGGCCGATGCAACTTCACTTTTATGGATTCGGGTTTCAGGGATGTTCTTGTGAGAGTTTGTCCTCCAAACCCTTTAGAATGCATGGCGCATGGAGTTTGAGCCACTGCGCCAGTCAGAGTATGCCGTTATATTCAATGAATTTTCCAGACATGTACGTATTTTGGTTTCTACAGTTAGAAAGCGAGTCCACAGATTCATTGAGGGGCTCAGTCATGATATCCCATTTAATATGGCTTAGGAGTTGGGGTCGGATATTCTGTTTCAACACATGGTAAAGAATGCTCGCTAATTAGAGGTCATGCACGGTCAGGAGATAGAGGACAGGGAGGCTAAGAGGCCTCATAGACCGGAGAAATCTATTGGTTCCTATTTTGGAGGCAGTGTACGACATGGTAGAGGTTTTATGGGTCAGCCAGTTCAGTTTGCACTTCGGGTTTCGCACGGTGTTTCAGGTACCCATGGGTCTCAGGGTACCCGTACCGGACAACTTCCATAGCCACGTCAGCAGAGAGGTTGCTTTGAGTGTGGAATTACTAGACACACAGTGAGAGACTGTCCCAGACTCTAGAAAAATGTGTCACAGCAGGGTATTCAGGCTATGAGTTCTGCTTCAGTTGCTAATATCCATGCACCGACAGCTTGGGGTGCAAGTCAGGTGAGTAGAGGGTTCCTAAGAGGGGGAGGCCCGACCTGTTGATATATTTTCTATGGTAGGGCTGAGGCCCCTGCACCAAATGATATTGTACAGATATGGTTTTGACTTGTTATAAAGGAGCATCATTCATATTTTGGTTTCGGTTCTGCTTATCGGGATGAGTCCTGTTTTACTTCACATATGGGTGAGTTTTGTGATTTTGTACTCTATTTATGTGTTTACCCCTGTTGGGAGATTCTATAGTGGTAGCTCGCGTCTATCATTTTGTTTTTAATTCATTATTGAGAGCTATGAGACTAGAGGTGGCCATCATGTTACTTATTTCGGCAGGTTTTGATGTGATTTCTTGGTGGTTGCTTACAAATTATGATTTAAATGCTCTACTGGTGTGGGAGTTTAGTATGCGTTGTGATTTTGTTAGCGGAATTGAATTAGAGGAAGGTTTCAGTTGGTATGAGGTGTATTCTACTTGTGATTCAGATTTGAGGGTGAGACCCTCACAGTTTCATGTGATTCGATGTGTTTGAACTGGGTTGCGTGTCACAGTGGAGTTATATCAGGATGAGATCCTTGCGATTAGTTCATATGTTTTGATTCTCCCTTGTGAAATTGATTTGTAGTATGATACTGATAAGGAGTGGTGCCTGTCGAGCTTGTTTGATAGTTCTCTTATGTGTATCGTATTTGCATTGTGCTTATTGGGTTTTAGCTTATGAGGTGTATGCCCAGATGGTGTTAGATGTGACTTGTTGATTCGGGTGTATAGTTATGACGTCTTCATGTTTCTTGCATCGTTGTCAGTGTTGAGAAGGTTTGGAAAAGGGTTCTAGCAGATATGAGGTTAATTGTCGGTGCTGGGTTTGATTATGGACAACTATTGTAATCAGAAATATTGTTATATGCATATGTGTGATGTGTTACATCATGTGGTTGTATCTTATGGGTATAAGCATAAGTTGTTACAGCTCGTTGAGGTTGATACTGTGTGTTGTTGTAAGAATCAGGTCTTTTGAAAATGATCGGATAGTGAGAAATTTGGTTTAAGGCTTATTAGTATTGGTGGAAGGAATGAATTTCAGTTGCGATGGTGTCGCTGGGCCTATGTGGATTGGGGTGACGAGGTATCACCCGCGAGAATAAGTATGGTAATTTCATTAAGTGATTTGAGGACTTCGAAATGGTTCTTGGCACGTTCCACGACCAACGATTGTTTAAGAGGGGGAGAATGTAATGACCCGACCGGTCATTTTGGGAATTAGCGTCCAGTTCGGCGGCTTAAGGTCTCAAGAAGCTTCATAATGTGTATTATGACTTACTTGTATGGTCGAGATTGGTTTTCAGATGATTCATGATTTAATTGAAAGACTAATTATTATTTTTGAAGCTTAAATGAAAAGAGTTGATCGGAGTTAGACCTTTGACCAAACGACTCCGTAATGGAATTTTTATGCTTCCAATAGCTTCATATGGTAATTTTGGACTTAGGCGTGCGTCTGGATTTGGATTTGGAGGCCCATAGGGTAATTTGATGCATTTTGGCAAAACTTGGACAGTTGAAGTTTTGGACGATTAAGAGGTTTCACCGAGAGTTGACTTTGTTGATATTAGGCTTGGATTGCAATTCTGAGAGTTGGATTAGCTTTGTTATGTCATTTGGAACTTGTGTGTAAAATTCGACGTCATTCCGAGTTGATTTGATATGTTTTGACACGAGTTTTGGAAGTTGGGATATTTGAAAGTTCATAAGTTCGAATCAAGGTGCGATTCTTAGTTTCGACTTTATTTGATGCAATTTGAGGCCTCGAGTAGGTCCGTGTATTGTTACGGGATGTGTTGGTATATTTGGATGTGGTCCAGGGGGTCACGGGTGAATTTCTGATGGTTAACGGTTTGGATATTGGATTTAGGAAATTTCTGGGTTGCTGGTTCTCGTGCGTCGCACCTGCGAGTTTTGGTGCGCAGGTACGTGACCGCTTCTACGAGATTCTTGGTCACTTCTGCGATGTTTGTGTAGGTCCTGTTGCGTCACTTCTACGGAGAGGGGAGCGCAGGTGCGAGCTCGTGTATGCGGAAGGTAGATCGCAAAAGCGCAATATGTGTTCCAAGTGGTCGTCCGCTTCTGCACAATCGCAGATGAAATTATTGGATCGCAGGTGCGAGCTATGGGCTCTCAATTAAAGGCGGCAAGTATGGTGTTCTTCTCGCTAAAGCGAGGCCACAAGTGCGGCATTTTTGTGCGCAAATGCAAAGAGCGCTGGGCAGAACACATATATGTCGATGATTTGATATTTTCAACATATTTTGAATTGTAAATGTCGGTTTTGGGAGATTGTTCGTGGGTTTTTCAAGCAACTCATTAGGGTAAGTGTTCTCTACCCGAATCTTGTTATATTTCATGAATCCATTGCTATTTTCATCATTTAATTAGTGAATTAAGTTGGAAATTTGGGAAATATTTGTAGAAATATTTCAAAATGAAAAATGATTATTTGAAGGACGAATTGATGTCGGAAATTGATAATTTTGATTTGGTTGAACTCGTTATCAAATGGGTGTTCGGATTTTATAATTTTTGTTGGGTTCCGAGGTGCGGGCCCAGGGTTTGACTTTTGGGTTAACGTTTAGTTCTTGTTAAATATTGAAGCTTTATTATCCGTAATTTTTTTCTATGAGTTATATTTATGAATTGAAGTTATTTTGGTTAGATTTGAGACGTCTGGAGGGTATTTCACTCGAGAGGGTCATTTTAGAGTAACAGTCTAGCTTCTTTGAGGTACGTATCTTGCCTAACTTTGGAGGGGGAGGGGGAACTACCCTTTAGGATTTGAGACATTTGTTGTAATTGTGTCATGTGGAGGCCGTGTACGCGAGGTGACGAGTACGTGCTCGGGCTTATTTGTTGAAATTTGACCATCTAGGGCTCTTAGGTTCTTATGTCCATTAAATATGAAGTTGTTTTGTCATGTTAAATTTATCATTTACTGAATTCACCCTTATGTATCTTATTTAGAATTAATTGATTCATGTTCGATCCTTATTGCCGATTAAACTCTTATGTTCCTTAACTGAAATTGATGCCTCTTTTATTGTCATTCTATCCTTTTTGTAATTGCTTAACCTTAATTGAAATCATGATTTTCTTTCCGTAATTGCTTAACTTTAATTTAAATCATTATTATCTCTTCCGCAATTACTTAGCCTTAATTGAAATTTGTTATCCCTTTCAATGTTGACGTATTCTTATTTGGGGTGTCATTGATTCATGCTATCTTTCTTGTTGTCGAATTTCACTTTTGTGGAATCCTTGTTACACATTACCTCTCCCTTGTTGATCTATTCTTGTTGAGACTATTATTTCCCTGTTGTGTCTTTCTCTGTGAGTCTGTTCTTCCATTTTTTTGTGTTCTGAAGTTCTTGTGTTGATTTACTTGCTGTATTCTCATGTTATTGTTGTTGTTGTATTCAGAGTTGTAGAGTCGAGAGCTATATGTGGTTGTGATATTGAAATTATTTTGAGTAAATGTTGTGAAAGTCAATTATTTGAGTTGTTATGTTTTTGGCATACATGTTTGTTGAGAAAATTGTTATATGTTTAAACGAGGTTTCTGTCGTGCGGTTGTTATTATGTTGCACGAGGTTTCTGTTGTGCTGTTGTTATTGATACGCATGTGGTGGTATAAGGTCTGGATATTGATACACATGCGGTGAGATAAGGTGGGCTTGAAACGAGTGGCTAGTAGGGGAACTACTAGAAGCCATGCGGAATGATAAGGTGGGCTAAAACCGGGATGCCATTTCGGGAAAAGGATTTTCAAAAACTAAATATAAAGGCTCCTACGGTGATATAAGGAAAGTTGTGATTCATTTATGATTTGAGACTAGGAGGCGGTACCTCGGGAGTGCCCTTGTTCACATTACTCCTTTTCTGTGCACTTGTCTTTGATTGTTGTTTTCCTTAGCATACTATTAATTATTTTCCTCCATGTTGCACTATTTGCTCAGCTCTGTGTAGCTAATCTTGTTGTGTTGGTCGCTGCTTCAAACTGCATTGATGCTTCTGTTACACCGTACATTTCGTGGTGATTGTTGCTTATGTGTCATTCATTGACTCTACTCTTATTTGTTGACTGGAATTATGGTAGAACACTTACACAAGCATAAACGTAGTTAAATCACCCATATCGATTTTAAAAGGTGAATCATGACGACATTAACCATTATACGTACTCTTGTCTTCTTGCCTTCTGTGTGAGGATTGTTCTATTGGCACATGAGTCATCCGTGAGGTTATAAATTGTAATGTGGGCACAAGATGCCAAGTGATTAGGGTTCATGAATTGGGACCCGTGAGTTGTGATTATGAGGTTCGGTACTTTGTGGAAATGCTTGAACACATCTGTTGTGAAAGTGGTTGTTCTTATTGAGTTGTTGCTGGTTTTCCCTTTATTTGGTTTCCCCGGACTTAGATTGTGATTAGCTACTCTACAACATTATTACCTGACTGTTTCCTGTTGAATATTGTTATTACTAGTGTATCATTGCAAGTATTGTGTCACAGGCCGACTTTCTTACGCTCGCCAGCGGCACCGAATTGCCCGTGCGGCGCCTGCAGTTCCCCTCGCTATAGGCCAGCCTTCTTCTTTTCCTAGGTTTTCAAGCACGATCATGTGCCTGTAGTGAAGCCTGCCTAGAAGGCATGCTAGAATTGTGCCTCCCGTAAGATGTCTAGGCTCTTGGCCTCGACATGTCTTGGCGCTTCTCGTCTTAGGATCATAATCCATGTGCTCCCTGGGGGTTGGCTAAGGACATGTCTTGTCCTTCGCCTAAGACTGACCATCGCTCTCGAGTGCACACCCCAATCCTCAAGCTTGACACTCGCCTCGTGCATCCACACCCAGCTTGCGCCTCGCCCGACTAAGGCAACCTTTAGTCCTTGGCCATTGTCATGTACGCCTTTCATGCCATGCCCATATATAGCCCTCACGACACACTTCCATCCCGTATAGTGCAGTGTCGACCCACAACTGCATGTTTAGGCCAACGGACCCTTTCTTGCATGGCTGAACCCAAGCTATGCTCACAAGTTGACACATGATGCCCCTAAGATAGGTGTATCAATTATGCAATCAGCACAGAGGTCTCTGTCCAATATTTTGGCAGCCCGCGGGACAGACCATCCCACACGTCGAGCCTTTAGCTCCCTTTTGGTGCCTAACGCTAGCCCAAAGGAGTCGTGCCAACCATAGAGTTTCCTAACTCGTATAGATACCTAGGACACTCCTTTGAGTCATCCAGGAAGGCCCTTGAGGTTGCCCCCAAGGTAGTGCATTCAATACGGCTTGGTGGGAGCACGTATGGGGGAGGCAGGCCGAGCTTTCATCACCTATACCCCCCTTATATATACTTAAAATTAAAAAGCTCAAGTTTCCTGAGTAGACAAATCTACGTTAGAGAATCAGAAAAGACTTTTCTTACCAGTTCTTGGCCAAAGTCACAACCCCAAAGTGCAGGTCGTGACATCCTCCCACACTCATTCTGTCATCGTCCCCGATGACACATCATGGTCTACGACATCCCTGAGTCAGCCCCTCAAGTATGCACTTCGCAACTCCCTTTTTCCTGTGGGTTGGACTTCCTCGAAGTCCTACTCAAAAGGAGTCGTGCCCCATGCACTTCTCCCCCAAGTATCTTCCAAGCATGCCTCTGCACTTCACCTCCTTTCGGTGTTCACTTGGAAAGTGCCTCCGCACTTTTACCCTTTGGTGTCTAACTTTGTGATTGACCCACACTAGTCAATCACACCATGACCCTCATGACCTTCATGTCCGTCTGAAGCTTTTCCTTCAATGGTAAGCACATCAACATTCTTTCTGGTGCAGCTCTCGTAGCTATATCTCTCCCGTAGCCTTTTCACGCACTCCAACATAGCTCCCGTAGCCTTTTGCTCTCGTAGCTTTTCCTTGACCTCAGTACCTTTGAAGATGTGTTTGCTTCCGGACTCACAACTTCGTCTGTATGCCTCTTGCATAGGCGGATCCTTCCACACTAAATGTGGAGGATACTGTTTAGCGCACACGTCCCACTTGGCATTCGGCCAGCTCTTGGGACGTCTCTTGGTGAGTACTACATTCTCAAAGTTATAGCATCGCCGCATTCTCGAACAAAGCTCTTTGTTTTCCAACTGTCACTTCCTCTGCAAGTACCCAATGCTCCCGGTAGTACGTCAATACTCGCCCTATAGTCAGGTACTCACTTGGTCCTGCTAGCATGGCTTCCCGGTTCGGTTGTGCCTCACACTTGGACTCTCAATGGTCCCTGATCATTTGGCGTATCCCTTTCCAGAATGATGAAATCTTCCAACTTGGAAATCCGCTCAATTCTGAAGCTTCGCTATTCCCTCGAATTCGTCTCCTCACCTTGGCCATGCCCTCAGGCAGTCCAAAAGTCTATCCCGTAGGAAAGTCACTCATGTGATGCGTCGCACGCATCCTTGGAAAGATCTCCACTGCGATCATGCCCAATGTTTATAGTCCATGGCTCCCACTCTTTGCAATATGGTTGCTCAACCTAGCAAATATGGCTTTTTCTTGACCATCCGACTCATCGGCATATCACCTCATTCAATAGAAACCTAAACTTTCGAAAGAAAATGGAATCACCCATTTCTTTTTTCAACCAGTAGTATCGGGTTCTCGATCTCTGGTGGCATATGAACATCAATCTATGCTTTGACATGATCTCCGCACTGACATCCAAAATGCACTCGACATCTCCACTCTTTGCCTTGATATTGTGCCATGCCATAGTATGGCCTTAATCAGCTCTAATACCAGGTTTCACGGACCTACTTTCTTATACTCGCCAGCGGCACCGAATTTCCCGTGAGGCGCCTGCAGTTCCCCTCGCTGCAGGCCAGCGTTCATCCTTTCCCAGGTTTTCAAACACGATCTTATGCCTGTAGTGAAGCCTGCCTAGAAGGCATGCTCCAATTGTGATGCCCGTAAGATTTCTAGGCTCTTCACCTCGATATGTCGTGGTGCTTCTCGTCTTAGGATCATAATCCATGCACACCCTATGGGTTGGCTAAGGACATGTCTTGTCCTTTGCCTAAGACAGAGCATCGCTCTCGCATGCACAACCCAATCCTCAAGCTTGACACTCACTTCGTGCATCCGCACCCAGCTTGCGCCTTGCCCGAGTAAGGCAATCTTTAGTCCTTGGCTATTCTCATGTGCGTCTTTTATGCCATGCCCATACATAGCCCTCATGACACACTTCCATCCCGTCTAGGGTAGTGTCGCCCCACAACTGCACGTTTAGGCCAACGGACCCTTGCTCGTATGGCTTAACCCAAGCCATGCTTACAAGTCGACACATGATGCCCCTAAGATAGATGCATCAAGTATCCAATCGACACAGAGGTCTCTTTCTAACATGTTAGCAGCCCACGGGGCAGATCGTCCCACACGTCGAGCCTCGAGCGCCCTTTTGGTGCCCAATACTATCCCGAAGGCATCGCGCCGTCCATAGAGTTCCCTAACTCGTATGGATACCTAGGACGCTCCTTTGAATCGTCCAGGTAGGCCCTTGAGGTTGCCCCAAAGGTAGCTCATTCAATACGGCTTGGTGGCAGCACGTATGGGGGAGTCAGGTCGAGCTTTCATCACCTATACCCCATTTATATATGCTTAAAATTAAAAAAGCCCATGTTTCCTGAGTAGACAGATCTACGTCAGAGAATCAGAAGTGCCTTTTCTCACCGGTTCTTGGCCGAAGTCATAACCCGAAAGTGCGGGTTGTGACGCTATGGCCGTTCAAAGATCAAGTTCACGATTACTTGAACCGTTGTGGCGTCACGGTCATCGCCATTTCAAGCGGGGGAGTGTGTACCGCCCCTCATATTTTCCGCCCAAATTTGCCGCCTAAAGGGCTTCAAAACGAGCCAAACTTGGCTGCCAAAGACCAGAAGGTCTTTGCACATGGGGGCAACAATCTGCCGGGTTGTCCAGGCCCTCATAGAGGCCACACTCTACCAGCACAGTCACATGCAGCACAACTAGGACCACAGCCTGTCCGGGAGAACATGGGAACAACTCACTGCCAGCAAAGGCATGTGCTGCAAAGCTGGGTAGGACCACAGCCTGTCTGGGCGAACATGGAGGCAACTATCTGCCAGCAAGAACTGGGGCACAACAACTGGACAAGACCATTGGAACATGGGCTACCAACATATTCCTGGAAATCACATGATGCCAGCACAAAGCAGTGCACCACAGCTGGACGGGTCCACATCCAGCCTAGCTGCTTGTGGACATTTATTGTATATATAGACATGTATATGCCTTGTTAGAGGGAAAATCTCTTTACTCGTATTTCCTTCTTTTGTATATGAAGTAAACTCGAAAATTGGCCTTGGCCTCCAATTTTTGTCTGTCTTTCAACCTTTGAGTTTGTGTGATTGCCTTGGTTCAAGCACGACATTGTGCTTATTTGTTGGTTAGTATTGAAGCAAGAGTAGTAGTCAGGCTATCTTGTTGTCCTCACGGGTTCCCAGAAAAAACGGCCCTGTGACAATTGGTATCAGAGCCTAGGTTCTTGCATGGCTAAGAACTCACATCACAACATAGAAAATACCCACATTGAAGAGAACCCAAAAGCACAGAGAGGTATGGGCTGGAAGCGCGACAAAAGTAGGGCCAGAGACACATCTCAACCTGATAGTGAGTTGTTACCCTATGTGGAACCTGAAAATTCCAAAACCAGAACTCTCGATGAGAGGGTTGATATGGTTGAAAAAGGTTTGATGGCCTTTCACCGTCGTATTGCCGGCGCCGAAAACAATATATGTTCCCTTGAGTCAGTTGCCTTTGATGGACTTGGCGAAGTCAAAGGGAACATTCAGGAGCAGGACGAAGGGCTAACCAACCTTGAACTCAAGCTCACTAAGGCTTTGTCTGGCCTACAGGCAGAAGTTGAGACATTAAAACTGCGTCTAAAGGAGACTGCAGGAGCCAGTAGGTGTGGTCCCATCACTGTCCGAGAAACACGTATTTAGGCTCCAAAACCCAAAGTATTTTAGGGTGAAAGAAGCGATCAAGACATGGAAAACTTCTTGTGGCAACTTGATGTTTATTTTTAACATATGAGCATAGCCAATGATGCTGCCAAGATCCGAACGGCAGCCATGTATTTGACTGATACCAACATACAGTGGTGGCATAGGAAGAATGGAGATATATAGAAAGGAACATGCTCCATTGACACGTCGAAGCAGTTCAAAGAAGAGCTAAAATGACAGTTTTACCCTCACAATGTAGTGTACGAGACTCACCGAAAGTTAAGGGAGCTCAGGGAAACATCCTCCATCCGTGAGTACGTGAAGGAGTTCATCACACTCACCCTTCAGATCCCCAACTTGACCAGTGAGGATCTATTGTTCAGTTTCTTGGATGGCCTGCAGAATTGGGCCTTGCAAAGGCGACAGATCGATATTGCCTATGAGGCTATTGTAATAGCCGAATCATTGTCAAATTTCCGGACCGGAACGTCTAAGGGAAATAACAACCAGAGCCAAGCTACTGCTGCTCCAAAGACGGACGCCCACCGATGCAAAGGCAAATTTGTTCCTAACCGGAACAACCAGAACAGAGGCAACCGCAATCACTCTTCTCACTTCCGCAAGAATTATGATGAGAAGAGGAAAGGAGGTTCTCAACGGTATGTTTGCTACCTTTGTGGAGACCCTTCTCATGCTGCTCGATTTTTCCCTACACCGAGCAAACTAGGAGCAATAGTCGCAGCGCACCAGCAGCAAGAACAAATAGTTGCGCCAACCAGCAAGCAACCCGAGGAGCGTGGAGCACCAACTGATGGTGCGGGACAAGGGAAGAACAAAGCAGTGGGCTTGTTCAATAATATGGCCTTATTCAACCACATGACCCTTGCCGCTATTTCTGCCCAACCGCCTTGTGTGAGGCCCCGGGAATCATTATTTGTTGATGCCAAGTTAAACGGAAAAGACGTGCGCATTATGGTAGACACAGGTGCGACACATAATTTCATGACAGAGGAATGAGCTAGGGATCTTGGACTTGTCTTTGTATCTAGCGACACGCTGTTGAAGACCGCCAATGCCCTTCCAACTACCGTTCATGGCTTTGCTCCTAACGTGCACATTTCTTTAGGAGGCTGGCAAGGATTGACGGACTTCACCGTTGCCCCTATGGACATCTTTGATATCATATTGGGGTTGGATTTCTGGTACGAGATCATCACGCTTATCTATCCGCATCTCAACCAGCTTCATATAAGGGATACTGGGGGCTCGTGCATTGTGCCCCTTGTTCGGGTGCCACAAAATAGAATACATATGTCCGCTATGCAACTTGTGAAAGGTTTCAAGAAAGGGGAACCAACATTTCTTGCAACCTTGATGGGAATCATTGAGAATTCCCTTGAAGAGGTAGCATTGCCTCCCTGCATTGAGCAAGTCCTTGAAGATAATAAGGACGTGATGCCGGAAGAACTTCCCAAATAATTTCCACCACGAAGGGAAGTTGATCATCAGATCGAGCTTGCTCCAGGGGCAAAGCCACCTGCCATGTCGCCTTATCGCATGGCACCCCCGAAATTAGAGGAATTGAGGAAGCAACTCAAGGAGTTGCTAGAGGCTAGCGACATCCATCCATCCAAAGCACCTTACGGAGCCCCTGTCTTATTTCAAAAGAAGAAGAAGGGTACCATGCTCTTATGTATTTATTATTGGGCCCTTAATAAGGTCACTCTGAAGAACAAGTACCTAATCCCTCTAATTTCTGATTTATTTGACCGCCTGGGGCAAGCCAAGGTATTCATCAAGATGGACCTGAGGAAAGGCTACCATCAAGTGCGGATTGCTGACGAAGACGAGCCTAAAACAACTTGTGTTATACACTACGGGGCTTTTGAGTGGTTGGTCATGCCATTTGGATTGACCAACGCTCCTGCAACATTCTGCACATTGATGAACAAATTATTCCATCCCTTTTTGGATCAGTTTGTTGTCATTTAGTTGGATGACATTGTGGTTTACAACAACAACTTGGATGACCATGCGGAGCACCTTCGCAAGGTATTCAAGGTACTAAGGGAAAATAATTTGTGCGTAAAGCATGAAAAATGCAGCTTCGCACAACCCATAGTACCGTTCCTCGGGCATACAATCATCCATGGGGAAATCCGGATGGATTGAGACAAGGTGGAAGCTATCCAGAACTAGGAAGCTCCAACGAAGGTACCGGAACTTCGGTCCTTTCTAGGCTTAGCCAACTATTATCAGAGATTCATCTTCGGTTACTCAGTTATTGCATCCCCACTCGATGACTTGCTGAAGAAGGACATGGAGTGGAAATGGAGCGACATATGCCAGGAGGCATTTGAGAAACTCAAGGCAGCAATCACCAAGGAACCGGTATTAGCCCTGCCTGATTTCTCCAAAGTTTTTGAAGTTTAGACCGATGCGTCTGACTTTGTTATAG
The DNA here is from genome assembly GCA_000715115.1 of Nicotiana otophora. NCBI lineage: Eukaryota > Viridiplantae > Streptophyta > Magnoliopsida > Solanales > Solanaceae > Nicotiana > Nicotiana otophora. Next base: position 22,651 of record AWOL01S0122605.1, read on the forward strand.
GAGGCGTACTAATGCAAGAGGGCCATCCCATAGCATTTGAGAGTCGAAAGCTGAACGACGCCGAAAGGCATTACACTGTCCAGGAAAAGAAAATGACGGTCGTATTCCACTACCTAAGGACATGGCGTCACTACTTGTTAGGGGCTCATTTTGTTGTCAAGACTGACAACATCGCAACAAGCTACTTCCAGACCCAGAAGAAGCTATCTGCCAAGCAGGCCCATTGGTAAGATTTCCTGGCCGAGTTCGACTACACCCTGGAATACAAACCAGGGAAAGCTAATGTGGTAGCCAATGCTTTAAGTCGCAAAACTGTACTGGCAACCATTGTTAGCTCAGCAAGCAGTGGAATTATTGAGACCATCAAAGAGGGCATGCAACATGACCTCGTGGCAAAGCAACTACTTGTCTTGGCTAGTCAAGGCAAGACCCAAAGATTTTGGGAGGAAGACGATCTCCTATACACCACTAGAAAAAGAGTGTATGTACCCAAGTGGGCAAATCTCAGGTGTACACTATTGAAAGAGGGTCATGAAACTGCCGGGGCAGGTCATATAAGGCAAAAATGCACATTGGCCCTGATTGAGTCTTCTTATTACGGGCCTCGAATGCGGGACGACATCGAGGTATACGTGCGCACTTGTCTAGTTTGTCAACAAGACAAAGTGGAATCCAAACTCCCTGGGGTTTACTTGAGCCACTGCCAGTTGCGGAAAAGCCATGGGATAGCATCACTATGGACTTCATTACATGTCTACAAAATTCATGAGGGTTCGGCAACATCATGGTGGTTGTCAACAGATTCACCAAGTATGCAACATTTTCGGCCACCACGGCCAGTTGCAAGGCTAAAGAGGCAGCGCGTCTATTCTTGAGGGACATCGTGAAATATTGGGGTGTGCCGAGGCATATCATTAGCGATAGAGGCCCTCGATTTACGGGCACATTCTGGAAGGAGTTGTTCAGCTTCTTGGGAACTGAACTACACTTCTCAGCAAGTTTCCATCCTCAAACCGATGGACAAACAGAAAGGATTAATGCCCTCCTCGAGTTCTATCTGAGGCATTATGTCAGCGCAAATCAAAGAGACTGGCTAAGCTACTTCATATATCCCAATTCTCTTATAATTTGCAACGCAGCGAAGCGACCGGGAAGAGTCCCTTTGAGCTCACAACTGGGCAACAGCCCAACACCCCATAATTATTGCCCGTCAACGTCGGATTAAAGAATCTAGGTGCTTATCACATGGCCAAATTTTGGGAGGAACAAGTCAATCTAGCCAGGTCGTATCTTGACAAGGCTGCCCGTAAAATAAAGAAATATATGGATCAGAAGCATCGTCAGTCAACTATAGGATTGGAGACAAGGTCATGGTGAAATTAATTCCACGGCAGTTCAAATCACTGCGAGGCATCAGCTATAGCCTGATTCGCCGATACGAACGCTCGTTCGAGATCGTTTCCAAGGTGGGTATAATCTCTTATCGACTGGACATGTCCTGTCATCTGAAACTCTATCCTGTATTACATTCTAACCAACTAAAACCATACTTCGAAGACAAGGATCGAGCGCATTCCATTGGAAGTCAAATTTTTAATACTCCACCAGCAACAGACAAGCAAGTAGAGGCCATCAAAGACCATCAGTTGGTCTGTGGGAAAGGATGGGGCAATTCTAACGCACAGTTCCTTGTTCACTGGAAAGGAACTTTTCCAGAGGAGGCATCATGGGAGAAATTCAAAGATTTGTGGCAGTTCAGAGAACAAGTCCATAATTATCTTCAATTGTGTGGCGCCGGGGTCATCGCCATTTCAAGTGGGGGAGAGTGCATCGCCCCGCCGTCACACCTATTAATTTTTCGCAATTCCAGCAACAACGAGGCTTACCCAAGCCCAAACCTCGGGCATCCATCAATGGGAAAACACTTGGAGCCTCACAGAAATCATGAGATGCCATCAAAAGGCAGCTTTGGCAGAAGTCAGCAGACTAAGGGACAAGCAGCCGAAAGTGGGAGAGCATCTTTGACATTCTGGGCCATGGTTGACAGTAGGATCCCTCTAGGCTGCCTTTCTAGCTTTGCCATGCTAGAATGCACCAGGCAGCTTGCCATGCTGGAATACACCAGGCTGCTAGACATCCTTGCCGGCCCTGCCAACCATCCCCTTTGTATAGCCATTTTGATTTCTATAAATAGTCATTAGGCTCATTCTTTGTAATCAGCGGATAATTGATAATACAACAGAAAAGGGCACTTGCCTCCGAAATCTTGGTCTCTTTCTTTCATAGCTTTGTTACTTGTTTTTTGTGATTGTCATCGCTTTAGCATTATTGTGTTGTTTATTGTTTAGGACTGAAGCTAATTAGAAGTCAAGATAACTTCGTTGCCCTCAGAGGACCCTCAGAAAAATGGTTCTGTGCAATTGGTATCAGAGCCCCAAAATATGAGGTGTTATGGCCGTTCAAAGATCAAGTTCACGATTACTTGAACCGTTGTGGCGTCGCGGTCGTCGCCACAGAACTGTGAGGGTCATGGCGAGCGTAAGAAAGTCGTCGCCCGCAAAGGCATGTGCTGCAAAGCTGGGTAGGACCATTGCCTGTCTGGGCGAACATGGAGGCAACTATCTGCCAACAAGAACTGGGGCATAGCAGCTGGACAAGACCATTGGCACATTGGTTGCCAACATATTCCTGGAAATCACATGATGCCAGCACAAAGTAGTGCACCACAGCTGGACGGATCCACATCCAGCCTAGCTTCCTGTAGACATTCATTGTATATATAGACATGTAAATGCCTTGTTAGAGGGCAGATCTCTTTACTTGTATTTCCTTCTTTTGTATATGAAGTAAACCCGAAAATTGGCCTTGGCCTCCAATCTTTGTCTGCCTTTCATTTAGTTATCTTCCAACATTTGAGTTTATGTGATTGCCTTGGTTCAAGCACGACATTGTGCTTATTATTGGTTAGGACTGAAGCAAGAGTAGTAGTCAGGCTATCTTGCTGTCATCACGGATTCCCAGAAAAACGGCCCCGTGACAATTATTGTCTTGTGATACTTATCCTGCTTAGCTTTATATAAATATTATTTCTCTGTTAGTTCATCTACACCGAGATTAGTCTTGATACTTACTGGGTACCGCTTTGGTGTACTCATACTACACTTCTTCATAGTTTATGTCCAGATCCAGGTGCCTCGATTGTTGTTGATTATTTGCTGGTTGGTCGAGCTGTGGAGACTCAGGGTAAATTTTTCGTCGTGTTTGCAGGCCTCGAAGTCACCTTCTGTTATTTTCATTGTATTTTTTAACTTTATCTGAATAGTTGTATTTAGGGATTCTTCTAGTAAACTCAGTAGAGTTTATGACTTGTACTACTGGTTTTGGGAATTATAATTTGTATAAGATTTTTATCTTGTAATTTTTATTTGATGGTTGAATTATTCTAATTATTTAGTAAGTGTTAGGCTTACCTAGTCTAAGAGATAAGGTGTCGTCACGACATCCTACGGTGGGAATATAATAAGTATGATTTGAACAAATTGGAGCATGACTTTTTGAATTGGGATGATGATATGATAGTTCAAAATTGGGAATTGGAAGATATACATGATGGTGTGGGTGAGGGTGAGGGTGAGGGTGGGGGTGGGGGTAAGGGTGAAGGAAGAATATACGAGATCCTAGATACATAGCTTCTCGTGGACTTCCAAGGTTGAATAAATATAGAGGGCGAATTTATTCATACTTTAGAAGTTCACAAACGGGTGGTGGAAGTGGAGTTAGAGGTAATAGGAGGGGTATAGGTGGTGGTAGAGGTGGTGGTAGAAGTGGTGGTAGAGGTGGTGGTAGAGGCCGTGGTAGAGGTGGTAGTAGAAGTGGTGGAACTCCTCGGCTAGCTGAAGAAATTGAGGTAAAGTATAACAAATTTGATTAATTATTTTTTTACATAAATACATTTCTTATACTTATTAGTCTTCTTTACTCTAATTACAGCAAGATGATGCAACGGTACCACCACAGATTAGCTTGCCTGATCTAAACAATGAAGCAAACTGGGAAGTGGAAGACTTGACTGTTTAGTTTGAGATGATTTAAGTTTGGAACTTATTTTAATTTTATTTGAGATAGATTTATTTTGCATTTATTGACTTTGGTTTGTAATGAGTTTAAACGTGTGGTATTATAATTGTCATTGTTAAATGCTTCATTTTAATGTTACTTGCTTTGAATTTAGAGGACTAGACTAACAAAATGTGACTAGTTGCAACTAGTACAGAAGTGAAGGATTGACAAGATTAAACTCAGTACAAAACTAAGAACTAAAATACTCATATCTTGACATTACTAAAAACGAAAAAAATCCAGTTTGCAACTTAAAACCCTACCTTCAACCCCTATCTTGGTATTTAAAATCCTACCTTCAACCCTTACATTCAACCATTTTTTTCCCGGAAAATATTGTATTAACCAACATTCAACCACTATTTTGTAACCCTACCTTCAACCCCACCCTAGGTATTTATCCACGCATTGCATTTTATCCAGTGTTTCTCTCTTAATTGTTCTACCTGCGACTCTTCTTCTTCCTAGTAGATGTGGACGCATTAGTTTACCTGCGACCCTTCTTCTTCCCAGTAGAAGAGGACGCATTAATTGTTGCTCTTCTTCTTCCCAATCGTTGTGTATGCATTGTAGAAGTATTGTATATAATTGCTTGCTTTGATTTTCAAGTTGTATTGGTGTTAGTTGTATTGTATTTAATAGTTTCGGATACCAAAGTTGTTTTAATACAATACCTATTTTTTCGGAATTGGCATTAACGTAAAATCAGTGTAAAATTTATTTTGAATATAATAGCATGTATTTACTATATCACTAATGACATACCAACCATTTAACTTTCCTATGAAGCATTTACTGTGCCAATATATGATCAATATTCATTCCATTTCTGTTTTTTGAATGATAATTTAAAATAATTGTTATAGTAAAGAAGAACAATGTATTGAAGATTGAAATTTCATAACATCAATAGTTCAACAGAAAATCAAAAACACAACTACCATGTCATGACCACAATTTTTCTCTGTCGGATATCGTGACGGCACCTAGTCTCTAAGACTAAGTAAGCCTAAACAATACGCGAAAATATTTAATAAGAGATTAAAACTTGAACATCCCAAAAATTTCATAAAACGAGTCTACCAAAACTCAATACATAAAATCCCAAAACCTGGTGAGATATAAGTCACAATATATAAGTACAGTACCAAATAATCCTATGCATCACTCTCTATCAAAATATAAAGAAATAAGAGAAGAACAGAATAGAAGGGAACTCTGAGGCCTACGGTCGCGGGCAGGTGTACCTTAAATTCTCAAAGTAGCAATACAGCGCACTAATATTGAGACTGGTAAGATGCACCTGGATCAGCACAGAGACATGTGTAGAAGCGTAGTAGGAGTATACCACAATGGTACCCAGTAAGTGCTAAGCCTAACCTCAGTAGAGTAGTGGCGAGGTCAGGTCAGGGCCCTACTGAAAATAATAGGAAACAAGACAGACGATATAATAATATAATGAAATGATTGAGAAGTGAACAATGAGAAATTACAGAAAGATAACAACAAGGCAAATAGAGGTAAACAACAGGGGCGCTCCCGAGGTACCACCTCGTAGTCCCAAAAATAAATACACAACAGGGGTACTCCCGAGGTACCGCCTCGTATTCCCAAAAGTAAATATACAACAGGAGCGCTCTCGAGGTACCACCTCATAGTCCTAAAAGTAAATATGCAACAGAGGCGCTCACGAGGTACCGCCTCGTAGTCCCAAAAGTAAATATGCAACAAGGGCACTCCCGAGGTACCGCCTCATAGTCCCAAAAGTAAATATGAAACAGGGGCGTTGCCGAGGTACCACCTCGTAGTCCCAAAAGAAAATACACAACAGATAAACGATGGGACAATGAAATTACAACAAGGAATCCTACAGTTAAATATTGAATACAAGATCAAAGAAGCAGGAAATCCAACTAAGCATGTTGCACAAATTGCAAGTAAGAGATAAGTCACGTAGACATGCAAAATTAGGCTAAACATGATGACTACACGTGCTAGAGTAACTCAATTAAGGAATTAAAAAGGAAACTACTTAGCAAGAATTGGATTTTTAACATTTAACCCGAGTACGCACTCATCACCTCGCGTACACGGCCTTCACGTATTGCAAATACCATAATAGTACCAAACCTAAGGGGAGTTTCCCCCACACAAGGTTAGACAAGTCACTTACCTCAAATCTCGCTCAATCAATCAATAAGAATGCCTTTCTCTCGACTTTCCATCTCTGATCGGTTCGAATCTAGCCAAAATAATTACATACTATAAATATAACTGTAAGAAACTAATTAAATAATAAATCTACGACTTTAGTAAAAAATTGAAAAATTGCCTCAAAAGGTTGATCCGGGCCCATGTTTCGGATTTAGGTAAAAGTCACAAAATACGAATACCCATTCGATATCGAGTTCACCCATACCAAAATTACTCAAATCCGATACAAAAATCTTGATCAAAACCTCAAAATTCGGCCTAATTTTAACTACCTTTTCCCAAATTTCTCAAGCCAAATCTTTAATTAAATGAAGAAATTAATGATAGATTAGTGGAAATGAATCAAAAAAGTCAAGAATCCTTATCCAAATGTTTCCTCTGAAACTCTCTCAAACGTTTGCCTCAATCCGAGCTCTATATCCCAAAATATTAAGAAGAATGGCAAACCCTCGATTTTAAACCTTCTGTCCAGCACTACTTCTTTTACGAGGCGTGAGCCGCATCTGCGGCTCTGCACCTGTGAAATTTCCATCACAGGTGCGGCCATCACTTAGGCCATGAAAGCTCGTTTATGTGGTACCCAAAGCGCACCTGCGCTTGCACTTCTAAAAAGGAAACTACTTACCCTAAGGTCTCCGCTTCTTTGATCACCAGGCCTTCCTGGCCTTTCCGCTTCTGCGCTTCCCCAATCGTATGTGTGAGTCAGCTTCTGCGAAACTCTGATCGCATCTGTAGTCCTAGCTGGGCAGTTCCCAAACCGCTTCTGCAGTGCCGCACCTGCGGCCCAATGTGCGCAGGTGCACCAGACACTGCCAAGCTTCAGCAATACACCAAATCCAATTTTGTTCCGATTCAAATTTGAATTACACCCGGGGCTCCCGGGACCTCGTCCGAATATACAAAGAAGTCCTAAAACATCATACGGACTTAGTCGTGCCTTTAAATCACATCAAACAACACTAAAAATACAAATTGCACATCGATTCGAGAATAATGAACTTTAGAACTTCTAACTTCTACATCCGATGCTAAAACCTATCAAATCAAGTCCGATTGACCTCACATTTTGCACATAGGTCACAATTGACATTACGGACCTACTATAATGGCTACGCATATCATGCTCGGCCTCCCAAGTCGCCTTCTCGACCGAATGACCCCTCTGCTAAACCTTCACTAAAGCGATGTTCTTTGACCTCAACCTTAGAACCTGCCTGTCCAAAATGGTCGTCGACTCCTCGACATAAGATAGATCTTATTCCAACTGGACTAATCTGAAGTCTAACACATGAGACTGATTGCCGTGATACTTCCAGATCATGGAAACATGGAACACTAGATGAACTGCAGAGAGACTAGGTGGTAGTGCAAGTTTGTAAGCCACTTCTCCAACCCTCTCAAGAATCTCTAAAGGCTCGATATATCTAGGGATCCACTTGCCCTTCCTCCCGAACCTCATAACACCCTTCGTGGGCGAAACCCCGAGCAAGACCCGCTCCCCAACCATGAATTCAACATCATGAACCATCCGATCCGTATAACTCTTCTACCTGGATTGGGCTGTACGAAGTCGATCCTGAATCAATTTAACCTTTTCCCAAGCATCCTGAGCCAAGTCTATACCCAATAGCCTAGCCTCGCCTGGCTCGAACCAACCCACTGGAGACCGGCACCGCCTACCATACAAAGCCTCATACGGGGCCATCTGAGTGCTCAATTGATAATTATTGTTGTAGGTAAACTCCGTAAGTGGCAAGAACTAATCCCAAGCACCCCCAAAATCCATCACACGCGCACAAAGCATATCCTCCAATATCTTAGTAGTGCACTCGGATTGTCCGTCCGTCTGAGGGTATAATGTTGTACTCAACTCCACCCTAGTACCCAACTCATATTGTACGGCTCTCCAGAACTCCGATGTAAACTGCGTACCCTGGTCAGAGATGATAGATACTGGCACGCCATGATGCCTGACAATCTCGCGAATTTAAACCTGAGCCAGCTGCTCTGAAGACTAAGTAGTAACCGCAGGAATGAAATGAGCTGACTTGGTCAATCTATCCACAGTCATCCAAATTGCATCAAACTTTCTCTAAGTTTGTGGGAGCCCAACAACGAAATCCATAGTAATCTGATCCTATTTCCACTCCAGAATCTCTAGCTTCTAAAGTAATCTACCTAGCTACTGATGCTCAAACTTCACCTGCTGACAATTTAGGCACCAAGCTACATACTCCACTATGTCCTTCCTCATCCGCCTCCACCAATAGTGTTGCCGCAAGTCCTGATACATCTTCGCGGCACCTGGATGAATGGAGTACCATGAGTTGTGAGCCTCCTGAAGAATCAACTCACGAAAACCATATACATTGGGCGCACATAGCCTTCCCTGCATCCATAATAACATGTCATCTCCAATAGTGACTTCCTTGGCATCACCGTGCTGAACCATGTCCTTAAGGATATTGGCGCTCTCTGATACGATCATAAAGAGAAGACTAAGAAACCACACAAGCCAAAATCCTGCTCAGCTCTGAAACATCCAATCTGACAAACTAGTTGGCCAAGGCCTGAACATCCAAGGCTAAAGTCCTCTCTGCTACTGGTAGATATGCTAAACTGCCCAAACTTTTCCCCTTGTAACTCAAGGCATTGGCCACCACATTGGCTTTCCCGGGATAATATAGAATAGTGATATCATAATCCTTAAGCAACTCCAACCACCTCTGTTGTCGCAAGTTAAGATCCTTCTATTTAAACAGATGTTGTAGACCTCGTAAGGGATACCATACAAATAGTGTCGCCAGATCTTCATGGCATGAACAATAGCTGCTAACTCAAGGTCATGGGCAGGATAGTTTTTCTCATGCACCTTCAGTTGTCTTGATGCGTAGGCAATCACCCTACCGTCCTGCATCAACACCGCGCCGAGACTAAGGTGCGATGTATCACAATACACCATATAGGACCCCGAACCAGTAGGCAATATCAACACTGGGGCTGTCGTCAAAACAATCTTGAGCTTGTGAAAAATATCCTCACACTCCTCGGTTTACCTGCACGGAGCACCCTTCTAGGTCAATCTGGTCATAGATGCTGGAATAGACGAGAAACCCTCTACAAATCGGCGATAATACTCTGCTAAGCCCAGAAAACTCCGGATCTCCGTAGCTAAGGACGGTCTGGGCCAACTCTACGCTACTTCAATCTTCTTCGGGTCTACCTTGATCCCCTCACTCGATACTACATGACCCAAAAATGCCACTGAATCTAGTCAGAATTCACACTATGAAAATTTTGCATATAACTTATTTTCTCTCAAGGTCTGAAGCACAGTCCTCAAGTGTTGCTCATGATCCTCCCAGCTCCGGGAGTACACCAGAATGTCGTCAATGAACACAATGACGAATGAGTCAAGATAGGGCTGAAATACAATGTTCATCAAGTGCATGAATTTTGTTGGGGCGTTGGTCAGCCCAAAAGACATCACAAGGAACTCGTAATGACCATACCGAGTCCTGAAAGCAGTCTTCGGTATATCTGGCTCCCGAATCTTCAACTGATGATAGCCTAAATGCAAGTCGATCTTAGAGAACACTTTGGCACCCTAAAGCTGATCAAATAGGTCATCAATACATGGCAATGGATACCTATTCGCATAGAACCATCTTTCTTCTTTACAAACAAGACAGGAGCACCCCAAGGTGACACACTGGGCTGAATGAAGCCCTTATCGAGCAACTCTTGCAATTGTTCCTTTAACTCCTTCAAATATGTTGGGGCCATACGAAAGAGTGGAATAGAAATGGGTTATGTGCCCGGTAACAAATAAATATCGAAGTCGATATCTCTGTCGGGCGGGATGCCCGGAAGATCTGTCAGAATTACGTTTGGATAATCCTTCACTACCGAAACTGACTCGACGGTAGGAGTGTCAGAACTAACATATCTCACATATGCCAGATATGCATCACACCCCTTCTTAACCATCCGATGAGCCTTTAGAAATGAGACAACCCTGTTAGGAACATGATTTAAGGTACCTCTCCAATCTAGCCGAGGTAGACCTGGCATAGTCAACGTCACCATCTTGGAGTAACAATCAAGGATAGCGTGAAAAGGCGACAACCAATCCATGCCCAAAATAACATTGAAATCCACCATACAGAGCAATAATAAATCGGCTCTGGTCTCAAAACCACTAAGAACAACCAAACACGACCAATACACATGGTCAACAACAATAGAATCTCCCACGGGTGTAAACACATAGACAAGAGAACTCAAAAAATCACGGGATACACCCAAATACAGAGCAAAATAAGATGACACATAGGAATAAGTGGAGCATATATCAAATAAGATTGATACATCTCTATGACAAACTGGAACGATACCTATGATGACAGAATTGTATGCAACTGCCTCCGTCCTAGTATGAAGGGCATAATATCTGGCCTGGCCTCCCCCTCTAGGGCGACCTCTACTTGTCCGACCTCCATCTCGAGTTGCATGTGCATGTGGAGTGGTAGCTGGTGCTGTAACCATAACTTGAGGACTCGGTGGAGCACACAGTGCCTGAGTGGTCGGTAGAGGTGCACCCCTCCAGAGTCTGGGGCAATCCCTCACCACATGACGAGTGTCCCCACACTCAAAACAAGCTCTCGGAGGATGTGGCTATTGTGGCTGGCTCTGGCCTGATCGGCTGGACTGACCACTGAAAGCACCCATGTAGGAGGTTCTCTAGATAATGGTGGTGCATAATAAGGAGCCTGGGGCATAGGAGTGTCCGGAGTACCGCTGGCGGATGGAAGTGCTAAATGAATAGGGCGACCCACATAGCCCCTACACTGACAAGTTGTAGCTTGGGAATGAGAACTACTATATGTTCCAGACTCTCGAGACCCCTTGGCCTCCCTATTCTCTCTCTCCCGAGTCAACATACCCTCCAATCCCCACTACCTACTGGTATGCGATGTCCATCTCCAACTCTCGGGCCATGTTAAATCTTATACTGGGGTTGAGCCCTTCGATAAATCGACGAACCCACTCCCGAACAGTAGCAACCAAGGCTGGTGCATGCCTAGCCAAATCACTGAACCGGATCGCATACTCTGACACCGTCATAGAACCCTAGCGCAACTGCTCAAACTCTGTGCGACATGCATCTCTGAGACTCTGGGGGACATACTCCCTTAGGAACATATCTAAGAATTGAGTCCAAGTAAGTGAAGCAATCTCGGTTGGACTACCCAACTCGTATGCTCACCACCACTGATAGGTTGCTCCTCTAAGGTGGAACAGATAACCGATAGGACAATAAAATTACAGCAAGGAATCCTATAGTTAAAGACTGAATATAAGATCAAGGAAGCAGGAAATCCAACTAAGCATGTTGCACAAATTGCAAGTAAGAGATAAGTCACGTAGACATGCGACATTAGGCTAAACATGATGACTACGCATGCTAGAGTAACTCGGTTAAGGAATTAAAAAGGAAACTACTTAGCAAGAACTGGATTTTTATTATTTAACTTGAGTACGCACTCGTCACCTTGTGTACACGGCCTTCACATATTGTAAATACCATAACAGTACCAAACCTAAGGGGAGTTTTTCCCACACAAGGTTAGACAAGTCACTTACCTTAAATCTCGCTCAATCAATAAATAAAAATGTCTTTCCCTCGATTTTCCAACTCCGATCGGTTCGAATATCACCAAAACAATTACATATTATAAATATAACTATAAGATACTAATTTAAATAATAAATTTACGACTTTAGCAAAGAATTGAAAAATCTCCCAAAAAAAGTTAACTCGGGCCCACGTCTCGGAATAAGGTAAAAGTCATAAAATACGAACACCCATTCGATATGGAGTTCACCCATACCAAAATTACCCAAATCCGATACAACAATCTCGATCAAAAACTCAAAATTCGGCCTAAGGATTTTTCCACCTTTTTCCCAAAATACTCAACCCAAATCCTTAATTAAATGAAGAAATTAATGATAGATTAGTAGAAATTAATCAAAAACGAGTCAAGAAACCTTACCCAAATATTTCATCTAAAACTCTCTCAAACTTTCGCCTCAATCCGAGCTCTATATCTCAAAATATGAAGAAATATAGCAAAACCTCGATTTTAAACTTTATGTATAGCACTTCCGCTTTTGCGAGACCTTATCCGTATCTGCGGCTCCGCACCTGCACAATTTCCATCGCAGGTGCGGCCATCACTTAGTCCATGTAAACTAGCTTTTGTGGTACCTTAAGCGCACCTGCGCTTGTGCTTCTGCGAAGGGACAACCATATATGCGCTTCCGCTTCTGCGGAAGGTCTCCGCTTATGCGATCACCAGGCCTTCCTGGCCTTTCTGCTTCTGCGCTTACCCAATCACATGTGTGAGTCTGCATATGTGGTCCTAGCGAGGTCTGCTTCTGCGGTACCACACCTGCGGCCCAATATGCGCAGGTGCAATTGCACTAGACACTGCCAAGCTTCAGCAATGCACCAAGTCCGATTGTATTCCGGATTCAAATTCGAATCACACCCGGGGACCCCGGAACCCCGTTTGAATATACCAACAAGTCTTAAAACACATACAGACTTAGTTGAGCCTTTAAATCATATCAAATAATGCTTAAAATATGAATTGCACATTGATTCGAGCCTAATGAACTTTAGAACTTCTAACTTCTACATCTGATGTCGAAACCTATCAAAACAAGTCTGATTGACCTTAAATTATGCACACAAGTCACAATTGACATTACGGACCTACTCAAACTTCCGGAATTAGAATCCGATCCCGATATCAAAAAGTCCACTCTCGGTCAAATGTTCCGAAAATCATCCAATTTTCCAACTTTCGCCAATCAACGCCGAAATGACCTACAGACCTCCACATCAACATCCGGTCACGCTCCTAAGACTAAAATTACCACACAGAGCTATTGGAATCATCAAAACTCTATTCCATAGTCATCTTCACACAAATCAAACTACAGTAAATTCCTACGACTTAAACTTTTATTTTAGGGACTATGTGTCCCATTTCACTCCGAAACCAAAAACCAAACCTCCCGACAAGTCACGTAATCACACAATGAAATAGAGGAAGCAATAAATAGGGCTTCAATTTTAATTCTCTCAAAATGACCGGCCGGATCATTACATACCATAACTAAGTCAACATAAAAATAAAAGATAATAAAAGGATAAATCAACACAAACACATCCTAGAAACTAATCAATTTCAACCTAATTATCAGAAGTTTTTTCTCCCTTCACTTGAACTTTAAAGACAACATATAGTGGTGCAACATCAACCAACTCAAATTTGACGACGTAACCTCGCTTGACATAATTGTCAAAAAAAAAACGTTTCCAGCCTACTTTGAACCTTCTTCGATCACCAACGCTAAAAGATACAAACGACTCTTTTCCACGATAGTGAAGAAGCGTGGTTCTACTGTTGGATGAAGATGCTTGTAGATTTGTTTTGGAATATACTGAAAAAGAAAGAAAGAAAAAAATATTACTATTAAGTTTTCGGAAAATATGAAACTGAAACAAATATATATATATATATATATATATATATATATACACTACTGATGCATATATGTTTTTGGAGTTAAGGTATAAAAAATAAAAGTATTTTATGTAAAAGATTTTCAATTAGGATTTAAGTCAAGAAGTTAGTGTGTTTTGGTGATGTTATGAAATCTCATATTAATGAAACTATATTATTATGTCTTTAAATAATTATTTTTACTTAAATGATTGTTTGATGCCAGTTAACAAAACAGTCCAATTGTCTTCAACAATTGTTCGTTTGATGCCTAAAGCAATGAAAGAACTAAGAGTAGCATTTGTAAAGATTAATCAAGTACTCTAAAGGTGGTCAATTGTTTTGCCAACTTAAGATAGCACATTGAACTTATGACACCAACCTTGGATAGTAGGAAAATGAATTGTCAAGAAATATGTAAAAAAAACTTGAAGATAGTTGAGAATAGAAAAAGTACTTATGAAGCAAATTTCCCAAGTTCTTACCAAAAGAAAGAATCTTTTAGAGATGAATCAAACAGTGGCCAAAATATGACATTACTATAATTTTTCAGAATCAAACAAATGTGGAAAGTTCATCTAACATTCTAGACAATGTCCAAAATCTGATGAATATCATGAATCTATGTAGTATGGTTTAAAACAGGTGCAAAATAAATCCAATGCTTATAACTACTTAACATCTAGTCAGTAGATGATAACATTTTGATACTTAGAACTAAAATTTTCAATTAAAATCCAACAATATAGACAAAATATTAAGTTCATAAGGGGAAAAATAATTTTATTAATAATCAAACTAAATAATTTTTTGATATCTTCATCCCTACAAACATTCCAGCTAACAACACAGATGAAATAATATTTGCTCCATTGTCACCTTCAACCTCTACACCACTTTCATCTACAAACGAACTTGAAGATGGTAATTCACTGTCAGCATTTTCTTCTTGGAATTCATTGAATGCTTCTATGGCTTCATCATAAGATTTGAAAGAGTGAAAGATGCTTCTTTTGAAACCTATAACTATAGGAGCACACTCACACCTAGAGTTGTATAATCCGGGCCTTCTACTACGTAATACCAGATACACCTTCGATGCCGATATATTCTCACCTTGACAACTTTTTCTGAACTCATTGAATGTTGCTATGGCTTCATCATACGATTTGAAAGCCTTGAAGATGCTACCCTTGACACCAGTAACCATATGAGCACACTGACACCAAGAGTGGTATAATCCAGGCCTCTTACCACGAAATACAACATAAACTTTCGAAGCATTATTCCTTTTCCCATCCCCCGTTCCTTAATCTTACCCTTAACACTAAAAGAAAAATAAGAGATGAAGAAGGAGAAAATAAAGATAGAAAAATGGGGAATGGACAAGCTTCTTAGGTGAAGCACTATATATTTAAGAGTTTAGGGTAAGAAAGTGACCAATGCAAGATGAGTATAGTAGTTTAAATGTATACGTATTTCCTCTAGTATACTATGTGTATATTTCAATGTATTTCGTTTGGTATAGTTTGTGTATATGTGCAATGAGTGCTTTATGGAAAACGATGTAGTCATGCATGTGTATATGTGAAAGAAGCCTTGGGAAGGTAATTAAATTAAAATAATGAGAGAGTTGTTTGAAAAAATTAAATTCTCAATAAAAATCTCCTAAAGGGTAGAGATGAAAAACGAAAAATGCACAATTATCCATTATGCCCTCAAAAGCCATGCAAAATTACCATAATGCCCTCATTCTAGATATTTGGACCATTATTAGTGCGGCCAAATATATTTTCGGAAGTGGAAAAATATCGTTACAGAAAAAGCACCTTAAAATAGCGATGGGATGAAAATAAAGAGTTTTCCTATCAAGAAGGGACAAAACGAATGAAAATCATTAATGACCCTGGATTAAAATGGGAACACGTGTTGATAGATAATATGAAGATACCATGGAAGTGCATCAGATTTAGATGATAGAGGATGTAAGTTCACTAACAATTGGACAGTTCATGACTATTTATCGTAATGAAAAGGTAAGATTAAATATGAAAACTATGCTTGAATTTCCTATGTGTAGGCACTTAGTCCGAAACGAGTCGCGGTGTTACAATAAAGAACACACAACTAGAAAGAGTGTCGACCTTTAAGGATGTGAATCTCACCCGGAAATTGACAAGCAAACAATATTCGTGAACTCGATAATATCAAGGAGTTGACTAAAGTAAGTAGGCGAAAAGATGTACATCTGACATTTGAGGTTATATGATAGGTTATGTGACATAACTCGGTAAAAATAAAAATAATTAATTTCCACGAGAGTGGATATGTTGGAAATAAAAATAATTAAAGATTTATTTTCTCTTATTATAGGAAAATTGGACTAGAGGTCACATTAAGACGTTGACTAGGTGAGAAGAACCTCATTCACCAGAAAATATAAGAAGAACAAAAGTGTTACGGGAAAATCGGGGGCAATGTCAATCCCAATTTTTCGATGAAAGAACGAAGAGGGAGCACGGATCCGCGAAATTATAATCGGGGCCAGAGAACCTTCTTGTCGAGATGTAGGAAGTATGAATGATATATCCGACATCGGACATGGTAAAGCGACGCACTCCGGACCGAGTATAACTCCTAGACCTCGGGAGACGAGGTAGAGGGTTATGCATGACGGATAGGAGGCCGTAATACTCGCCCTCAACCGGATATTACAGTGTGAATCTCGTTCAGTAACAATTAAGAATTAATAATTACCAGAAAAAGAAGATTTTTACCTTTTTTAAACTTATACTAGGACTGAAATTCTCCTACTATATAAAGGAAAAGTTTTTCTTTGATCTGACATGTTGTAACACGCAATTCAAATCAATAAAGGTATTACTCACTTGTTTTGTTCTTCATTCGCAGTTGGACTTGAACCGAGGGTCCAATGGAGGACGAGTTCACTGCTCAATCTAAGATTAGGCTTGGTCATAATATTGCGATTGGTTTGATCGTTTATTTTGTACTTAATTTATTTACCTGTTATTCTTAATTATTCGGGTTGAATTAAACCATGTATCCTTTAAATCGCATACAAATTTAATTGTTACCTAATTTTGGGGAAACAGTTTGGCGCCCACCATGAAGATAAGTATAATAGTTGTGATTTGATATGAATCTCCATAACACACCATATTTTACGCTTGTTCTTTGAAATCTTAATTCCAGGTCATCCCAAAAATGTCAAACTCTCAGTCGGCTCACTTGAAGGTTGATGTTGAATTAGGCCATCATGGCGAAAATAATAATGTGGTGCCGAGTAATAATGTGCTTTCTGCCGATCTCAACGGTGTCCCAGCCGCCGACCCAATCGATGCTAACTCGCAGGTGTCCATCAACATCAATTTGCCAACTGATCCCGAAAACAGTGTTCGCGGGGGACCCCGATCAACAGCTCGAGAAGCGCCCGAAGGTGAAGGTGATAGGGTGAGCCTACGGCTGATTTTCGAAATGCTACAGGCTCAACAAGAGGCAATAGCACATCTGCAGAATCAAAGCCACATCCCCAATAGGGTCGAGCCCGAACAATCCCGGGAAAGCACTCGGAGAGACGAACAAATTACCGAGAGGCTGGGTAAAGCCGAACCCGGGGTAATTTCCGAGGTAATGAAAATGCTCGAAGCGTTGAAAAAATGGGTGGAGTCAGGCGAGAAAAAGCTTGAGGCTAATGACAAGAAGGTGAAAACATACAATTCTAGGGTCGATCAGATCCCGAGAGCACCCTCGATATTGAAGGGACCGGACTCCAAAATATTTATCCATAAGCCCTTTCCTCCGAGCGTGGCACCAAAGCTGATCCCAAGAGGTCCGATTTTCTGGTCTCGACTTTCATGGCCCCGGCATGAGCTTTTACGAAGGCATCTGCAAGCATAGCAAACGAATCAATGGAATTAGGGGGTAGGTTATGATACCATATCATTTCTCCTTTAGACAACGTTTGTCCGAACGTTTTTAGCAGAACCAACTCAGTTTCGTGATCTTCTAAGTCATTTCCCTTGATGGCATACGTGTGGGAGGTCACGTGTTCATTTGGATCTGTGATCCCATTATACTTTGGAATTTTGGGCATAAGGAACTTCTTTGGGATTGGTTTCGGAGCTNGGTTTGTCCAAACGTGTTTAGCAGAACCAACTCAGTTTCGTCATCTTCTAAGTCATTTCCCTTGATGGCATACGTGTGGGAGGTCACGTGTTCATTTGGATATGTGATCCCATTATACTTTGGAATTTTGGGCATAAGGAACTTCTTTGGGATTGGTTTCGGAGCTGCGCTCGGAGGGAAAGGCTTTTGGACAAATTTCTTGGAATCCAGGCCTTTCAATATCGGGGGTGCTCCTGGAATTTGATCAACCCTGGAGTTATAGGTCTCCACTTTTTTGTCATTGGCTTCGATTGTTTTTTCTCCCGATTTCACTCGCTTTGTCAGTTCCTCATGCATCTTTAGTATTTCGGGGTTGGTCTCAGGTTCAACTTCACCCGGCCTTTCTGTGGGTGGTTTATTTTTGCGGGCGTTTGTCCGGGATGGTTCGGGTTCAACTCTGCTGGGAGCATGGCTATGGTTCTGCAACTGGGCTATCACCTCCTGTTGAACTTGTAACATTTCTAGGATCACCGGTAAATTGATTTCTTCGTTATCATGTGCACCTCGGGCTATCGATCGGGCTCCCTCGCGAACGTTGTTTTCGGGGTCGGTAGGGAAGTTTGCATCAATGGCCACATGTGAGTTGACATCGATTGGATCCGCGACCGGAACTCCGTTGGAGTCAACATGAGGCACCTAGTTGTCGGGCACTACATTGTTGTTCTCGCCATGGTGGCCAGACTCAGCATCGACGTTCAAGTGAGCAAATTGAGAGTTTGACATTTTTAATTTGACCTGAAATTAAAATCTCAAAGAACAACAACAACAACAACCCAGTAGAATCCCATTAATGGGGTCTGGGGAGGGTAGTATG
>AWOL01S0122610.1:0-12847 GCA_000715115.1 Nicotiana otophora
GTTAACTTTTATTTTGCAGGATTAATATTTACAAATACAGAAATATTGACCGGGAATAACATGATTTAATATGGGTAAATATTATGTTAGCCTCAGACTGGAATTCTTCTTATTTTGTCCTTAGTTTAGAGACGTACTCCTAATAAGAGCGGTAAAAAGAAAGCACAAAAAAATGATTAATGTGGCTGCTGGGATTCGAGCCCAGGTCTCCACGGCCACAACGTGGAATTCTCACCACTAAACTACAGCCACCTGATATTCATTGTTTCAACAAGTGATTATATCATTACATACATTAAAAAAGCGATCTTTCAATTCAATCGTTTTGTCATTCCTCACTCACTCGATTCTTTCCCCTTGAGCTGCCAACACTATCTTGAACATATTAGTTCGAGAAAATGACCCTCAATAACCGTTTAAAATTTTAATAGCCCATATTTTTTTTCATTGACAAAAATATTTCTTCGGCCCAAATATATTATATTTAATAGCCCGAAATATCTATTTTGTAAATATTTTATATAGTGACAGTGTATTATATATAAATTGTATAGTAACGGTCTATTTTGTATATAAATTGTATAGCGACAGTCTATTTTAGATAGTGATAGTCTATTTTGTATATATTTTATATAGTGACCGTCTATTTTGTATATAGTTTTTATAGTGACGGTCTATTGTATATATTTTGTATAGTGACAGTCTATTGTATATTTTTTGTATAGTGACAGTCTATTTTGTATATATATTTTATAGTGACGGTCCAGTTTGTATAATGACAGTCTATTTTGTATCCCGAATACTTTTATCTATCCAATGTGTATAGATTGTTGTATGATGTATAAAAGTGTATATATATTATTCATTTACCTTAACCTTATTTATCCAACATGTATAGACTATTTTGTATAAAAATTTATAATTAAAAAGCTGCTGACATTTCTATTACAACAAAAATCAAAGAACGGTAGTGAATAAAAATAATAGGTCCGCCTCACAAAAAGATTAAAGTAATTCTATTGAATCACAACTCACAAGACTCATGCTACTCTAATTAGTTTTTTTTTTAATTTAAATTTGTTGCTATTTTTTAGTTTCTATTAAATAAGCATAAATTTCTTTTTGCTAATTGTAAGTGTTAGTAAATTTAAGGAACTCATTATTCGTAATATGAAAAATTGGGTGTGTCTCTGATGAATATTTAAAGGGTATTTTACACCTTTTAATTTTTATCCATAAAGCAAGAAACTGATTCAAAATTATCTAACTTGACCTTAAAAGCAAAATATGACACTTATTCAGGTTAGAAGAATATAAAGACGAAACCTTTAGAAGAAAAAAGAAGAGAGAGAGAGAGAGAGAGAGAGATTAAAACATGCTCATTTCACTGTATGTTGGTACTTTTGGTTTTAGTTATATGAAATTTTTATTTTATTTCTCCATTTCTTAAGTTATTAAAAAGAAGTGATATCGACTTTGAAATAGCTTTCAGTTGTCTACTAAATCATGCAAATTAAATGGAGTTAAATAAGAAAATTTATTTATTTTAAAAATTTTAATAATTTATGGTGGAGAAATAATGAAGAGTAGTAGATCAGAATAGATTTAAAACTCTACTTTGCAACTTGAAGAGTTGATCAAATGGGTCAACGTATTTTTTTGTGTGTAGCCAATGTAATAAGTTTTTGGCTATAACTTGCAATCAAATTTAATAGGCTAGCGATTGTCTTAATTTAGTGCCGAACGACCATAAATGAAGTTTGCTCTATTAGTTCTCAGTATATATTTGATGAAGTTTTCTCTTAGTTTGAACGCTAACAATACAAAGAAATTTGTTTAAGGCATTTAATCACAACAAAATTGATTTAAGGTTAATATATTATTTTCTTTATTTTTGTTTAGGTTTCAGAAGAACAAGATTGTGGTAAAACTAATTCTGCTAGGTAGTTGTTAAAACATGGATGCGAATTCCATATCTATGAGTTAATCTGCTCCATCTATAATTAGATATTTAAGTTAACAACAACATTATTAGTGCCATCTAAAACATATCAAAACTAAAAAAGAAAAAAAAGAAAATAAAAAATAGAGGATTAACCCCATGGGCGTTCAGGTTTAATCACAAGGGACGAGTCTCAAGGTTGCTTTTAGTAAACATTGTTTTCCCACAAATAACAAGTAAGATAGAATTCGGACAAAATCGATGAAACGGAAGAAATTTCAGTGAAGGGAAAGACAAAATAAAGGATAAATATCACTTTCACCTTATAGGCTATATTTGTAATTGTGAATTTAAATTAAAAAAAGAAAGATATTTAAATCAAAAAATTGAAAAGAGCAAGTAATAAACTAATAAAAAGACTAAAAAATAAGAAGAGATGTGTCCGCCCCTTACATATTTGATACGTGCCTCTTACATATTTGATACCTTCTCCTGCAATGAAAATAATAAGTCCAATCCTATTAGTCATCTCATCAATTACTCGCCGATTGAAAATTGAATAAACTCAACTAATCCTCTTATCCCAAAAAATGCATTATGATTAACAATAGATCACATACTTTTTAAATAATAAAATATAAGCTCGCAGTACTTAAAAACTATTTCAACGAATACTTGCAATTTCATTTGTCATAATATTTGTATTTCAATCTATTCAAAACACAAAATTAAAGTAAATTGTTCTTTTTACACTAAAAAAATAGGGTATTTCTATCGGTTATTTTTTCGTATAGCAACGGCTTCTAACAGCCATAATATGCACTAATGACATCTTGAAAAAAAGTTGCGATCCCGTCTGCCTACAAACATATTACGGCGGTTTTCCAGAATAGCGATTTGTGCATAGAAAACTGCCATAATATGGTATTGGTTAATGTGGCCTTTATTTTATTTGTTGTGGCAGTTAAAAACCGTCGGAATTGTATCAAATTGCTAATCTCATTTTTTTGTATTTTTGCGGTTACAACCGCCATAATTGCTCAGCTAAATTGGCTACTTTCACCCCAATATAAGAAAAAAAGACATTTGTTGAAATATTATTATATTAATTCTATAATTGCAATTTATCTAGCAATAATTAATTTTGATAATTTAATTATTTCATATTTACATCTTATCTGTTGCACCCTATACATTCAAACTTCTATAATACTTCATAATAATTTTAGCATAATATAAAAAGATAAATGAGCAAAAAATATTTATCATATAAAACACAAGTACTTCAACACTTCAAAGTTACATCATCCAGATAATTACTATTTTGATTCCCGAAGTTTGTGTACTTGGGAGGACTTGTTCAAAAGTTGTCTGTATTCCAAACCCGAATTACACTTCAGATTTTGCAATATTGTTTTCTTCCTAATACAAAAGGCAAAACTTCTGACCCTAATATGGTAAATTGAGATTAAAGAGTACAACTTAACATTCTATAAAATAAGTTATGATTAATGCCATGTATCTGAAAAAAGTCTTACTCTCTTCACTCCAGAGTTATACGCAAATGTATCTGTGGGAATTAATCTTTCATTAATACCTCCAATTTTCACATAAAAATGAATATATAGTAGCTACTTCTAGTGTATTCACTTCGCGGACTTCTCTGCTAAATTTAGGATTAACTTTTTGGTAATTCGTAAGGTTAATAATTTGTGGTATATCAACTTCTAATTTTTTCATATTGTTTAAATTGCACGCTAAAGGAGACAAGAATCTATTAAACGTATTTGAAGGTGCAAAGAAATTCCTTGAATTTCAAGTACTAGTAAGGACAAGAACGAAGAACTTAGAAGATTGAGGTCAAAAAATTCAAAGTTTTTAAAATTTCCTTGTCTTCTTTTGTCTTTTATTGTCTCATGTCAAATCACACGGTTATATCCCTAAGACCCTAAGTGATGTTCAAGTTCAAGTTCAACATTCCTTCCCTAGGAATTCTCCTTTCTCTTTCAAAACTACAATATATTATTACTAGTGGTAAACTCCAAAATTCTATATTCACACTACATCCTTCAAAAGAAAAAAAAAAGAAAAGAAGGAAAAATAACCCATTTTGTCGACATACAGAAACATATATAACTAGCAGAAGGAAACCCAAATTTAGCAAAACATAAATAAAAGAGCCAAAAAGAAAACCTTAATTAGGGCTAACTTCAAAATTCAGAAGAGTGTTCAAAGAAAGAAAAAAAATGCAGCGTGCACTAGTTGGGAACTTATTGCAACGCGAAGTTCAAATAAGCAGAAACCAAATCACCAAAAAAGTGATTAGATCACAATTACCATGTGAAGTTTTCATTAACCACAGAGGAAATGACACAAAGAGAACGATATCTTCATTGCTATATGATCATCTTACCCGTTTAAGGATTCGATCATTTTTAGACAACAAGAACATGAAGCCAGGTGATAAATTGTTTGAAAAAATTGACAGTGCGATAAAAGAATGCAAAGTTGGAATCGCTGTGTTTTCTCCACGTTATTGTGATTCTTACTTTTGTCTTCACGAATTGGCTCTCTTTGTCGAATCAAAGAAAAAGGTGATTCCCATATTTTGTGATGTTAAGCCTTCTGAGCTTCGTGCTGTGAATAAGGCAAATCTTCCACTTCGACCCGAAGAAATTGTGAGATTTAATTTGGCTCTTGAAGAGGCTAAACTAACCGTTGGGCTTGATTTCGACTCTAACAAAGGGTACGTTATAGCAATGACATATTATATTTTGAATTTAATTTATATTAGTGTCTAGATTTTCACGTTATTAATGTATTATAACTTGCATGTTATAGTTACATGTTAGTTATCATTTTTACTAGGCTACTAACTAATGCTATCATAGAAATCATGATCTTGAATTCTACTACTAGCGATTACCTGATAAGTGGCATTATTGTTAATACTGTGAACCCACATAACTTAAAGTCTTAAATTTTAAACCATGCTAAGGTGTATATATAGGTGGCATCTTAAACTATTTTACGAAATATATTAATCATTTAAGGAGAGTTAAGTATGTATCTCGCGTGTCTTGGATTCATAGAGAGTATGTACGTAGTAATTAATTTCTTTTCATCTCCCTCTTACATTTGGACCATTTAACTTGTTTGTAGGAATTGGTCGGATGTGGTGACAAAAGCTGCTGATGTTGTCATTGAGAGCTTGATAGAGATTGAGGACGAGCAAACCAGAAATCAGTCTACTCATATCGTTTTCTGATCGATGTCTTAATTTCGTGATACAATGACAATAAAGATCATATGACTATACCATAACCATACCATGTCCACAAAAAATGTAAGAAAATAAAAAAACTAACATGTAATTCTGGTTTTGAATAAGTAATCAATTTCGTGTTCTAGCAACAGATTTTAGTGATTTACTCACCCTTATTTTTTGTAGTATAATTAACAAGCAGAGATATTTTTAGTGTAACATGTCCAGCATATGTAGTATAGTTTCCGTTGGCATTATGTGACAGGAAGGCTGAATTAACTCTGTGGTGATTTATTTATTGTTATCAAGTTTGTTCAAGTATAAAGTTCATCCAATAAAATTCCTTTAATGTTTTCGTTGTTTCTTTATGTCATTTTCCTCTTTCTTGTATTAGTTCAAGATACGATTTTATATTTTTCTGCATTTGTAAAACCTCCTACTCTCTATTTTCCCCTATTGCGTGGACTAATGAAAAGGCCATTTTAGGTTACATTATCAAAATAAGTTTTGGAATTTTCCCCCTTAAATGAAGAGCTATTATCACTTCTAGCCACCGAAAAAAACTAATGACAATTGATAGTCACAAATTACAATATACATTTTATATCCCAAAACTATTTCTAGTGGCTAGCCACCGAAATTGACAAACCCAACTATCACGGAAACACAATGGGAGATGGCTTCTAAGATGACTTTTAATTTATTCAAAGGGAATCATTCATTATTTTATTCTTTTTTGGCCTTTATGCTATTTAGATAGTACTCGCTCCGTTTCAATTTATGTGAACCCATTTGACTGGGTATGAAGTTTAAGAAAAAAGAAAAGATTTTTGAACTTGTGGTGTAAAATGAGACACATATATTTTATATACCTATAAATCATTTCATAAAGGTAAATTATTTTCAAAAGGGGAAATGAGTTATTCTTTTTTACACGAACTAAAAAGGAAATAGATTCACATAAGTTGAAACAAAGGGAGTAATATTTTATACATACTTGTGAAGAATATAAAAATAAAACTTTTGTAAAAAATGTTACTTTTTGCCTTTTCCTATTTGAGTTCAATATATATGCCCATACTGTAAGTGAGATAAATTATTAAAATTTTAAAAATCAAATACTCCAAAAATAGAAGTTACGTGTATTTTGAGGGAAGTATTCAATTTTAGTATTATTTCAATTTATTTATATTTATATTAGGTTTGTCACGACCCAAAATCCAACTAGTCGTGATGACACCTAACCCAACTTGCTAGATAAGCCAACTTTCAATTATCCAATTACAATAATAATTATTTAAAAGAGAATATCTAAAACCAATACATTTTCCCAAGAACTGGTAGTACAAATCATGAGCTTCTAAGAATAGAGTATACAAAGCGGAAATGAAATAAATATATAGTCTATTTGAATAATACATAAACAGAGCTTTTATAAATCTAAGGCTACCCTGAACAAGAGGCAGCTACAACAGGAACGCAGGTACATCTTCAAATCTGACAATCATTGAACACAGCCACAACGGCAACCAATATCTACACGCAATGTGCAGAAGTGCAGTATCAGTACAACCGACCCCATGTACTGAGTAAGTAACAAACCTAGCCTTAGGTTGAAAGTAGTGACGAGCTTCTACCAAGGTCAGAGTCCAACTTCCATAACCAACAATAGTTCATAACAATATTAAACAAGTAATACCAGAAGTAACTCAAGAATAAATGCTCAGCTAAATCATGACTTCTGAAAATAGTTCTGTTTTTCAAGTACATCAATGAAAACCTGAATCGTTTATCGAAGTTACCAAAAATATGAATTAGTTTGAAAATAATAATTTTTCCAAAATCCTTTCAATAATAAATAAAATATCTCATTTTCTTTTCTAGATAACCAGTGTAAAATAAATGCATCACTATGCCCATCTGTCACACATGTGTGAGAAATCATGAATAATGTGATACCGTACAGCATGAGAAAAACACATCTCTATGCATATATGTCATGTGTGCATGTCAATGCAATGTATTTCAGAGATTGCACTCATGTACTCGCACTCTTTCAGAGTACTCAATCTCATTGTCTCGCATTCTCTCTCACTGTGCTCATCATACTCAATCACTCAACGCTATACAATACCTGCTGTGGCGTGCAGCCCGATTCCTGTATATAGTTGACTGTGCTCACCGGGGGTGTGTACAGACTCATAAGGGGCTCCTACAGCCCAAGCACTATAAGTACGGATAACTCACATGCTGCACAGACAACTCACATGCTATAATATCATATTTGGATCCGCACGGACAACTCACGTGTTGCACGGACAACTCACATGCTGCACGGCCAACTCACGTGCAATAGTATAATATAAGGATATGCACGGCCAACTCACGTGCAATAGTATAATATAAGGATATGCACGGCCAACTCACGTGCAATAGTTAGTGTATATATATATATATATATATATATATATATATATATATAAAGCCAGCATGGCATGCTGCGGCATGCAGCCCGATCCCAAAAATATCCTCACAATCAGGCTCTCGCCCTCCCTCAATCATCAATCTCTCCAGTCTCTCTATCATGGGCTCACAATGTCATGAGAATATCCCAAAATGATGATATGATGTATCAAAATATAACAACAGAGACTAAGATATGATATGCACAAAATAAATATGACTGAGTATGAATTTTCAATTTAAAATAAATAATTCACAACAATATGACATCTATGGGTCCCAATAATACTAGAGCATAACCTCAACATAATTTTTAATATACTTTTCAGCTCAATTTTATTAACATATAAAACCGCATGGAAAATGCCAAGATTATTTACTACACAATTTCACAGAAATAATTATGTCATAATTTCTATAGTGCACGCCCACACGCCCGTCACCTAGCATGTGCGTCACCTCCCAAGAATTCACGAAATACATATATTTAGGGTTCATACCCTCAGCTCCAAGATTAGAAGAGTTACTTGACTCGAATAAGGCGAACCCAACGTCGAGCAAGCTAATCAATACTTAGGAAATTTCATTCCGAGCGTATCCACCTCTGAATGCCTTCTTGTCTCCTCAATTCAATGCCAATGATCCGAAACTGAAATTCACCCCTTAATGTTACTACAACGATCTACTATACTAAGCAACTTCAATCTACAATATCAACATCCATTGGGGCCAACATTAGTAACAAATTCCATAGTTTAGGCCATTTAGACAATTTGCCAAACACCTAGTGGGCATACATTTATACATTTCTTAACCATAGAAATAGTTCTTCCAACTACCATAATTTACCAACAATTCATCCCACCATCATTCTTTAACAACTTATAATCCTAACATCACATTTGTGACCAACCATTCTCACCCAACAAACAAAATTCCATCAAATAATCTCCTTTCAATCTCTATATTGGTTATGTATTTAAATTGTGAGCTTATGGCTTCCAATCACCATACCATGAGTTCCTATACTTAATTCATACTCATATTCCCATAATATATTCATACATGTAAGTATAAGGGTGTAGGATTACCTTTTGGAAGAAATCTTGCAAAACCCTCCTTTGAGTTCTTGAAGAAATTTCTTGAAGATCTATGTATTTTATGTGTAGATTTCATCAATACTAGTGTAGAAATGATAGAATTTCGCACTAAAATAATGGGAATTGCTTACCTTGAAGAAGAGGGGAGTTGGTGGTCTTGAGAGAGTGGAGAAGTGCTCCAGAATTCGTCCAAATGAACCCCGAAATTGTTTTGTATTTATAAGCCCAAATATCTGGGTTTCGGATGCTGCCATGGATGCTTCGCATCCCCACTTCACTCCACTTTGAAGTTCGGATGCGGACCTGGATGCTATGGCAGCACTTCACTGCCAGCCTTTCTTTCGGATGCGGCCTCAGATGCTTCGCATCCGCAGACTCCTCCGCTAGCCTTTGGTAATTTGGTCGTAACGTCTTATAGGAATGTCCAAATGATGAAAGGTTTGAAGAGTTATAAACTAGACTCGAAGACCGTTAAGTTTATATGTAATACATCACATAACTGCTTATATATATGTAGATATGCTCGTCCAAAATTTGGTCTTGTGCGTACTCATTTGGAACTTTAGTCTATCATAAAATTTCCAACTTGACTTGGACTTAGGGCTCTCCTTAGACACCACATCACTTATAATATGCCTCATACACTTATTTTCATATCCAATTGATATCCTTTATATTATTGGTCCCTGTCCGCACACAAAATAATATAATGAGCGCATATCAACTTTCTTACTGGCGCTCAAGTACTTCGAAATTTTTCGGGGTATTACATTCTCCCCCACTTAAGAACATTCGTCCTCGAATGTTTCACAAGTCACTTCTAAGAATAGAGTTATCCTTCTACCTCTAACTATTATACATAGGCACTTATGACTACATATATCTCATACTTCCTTTCCAAAATTTCAACTTACTTATGGCCCTTAAAATGTGGTTATCTTTACAAATTCATAAACATTTCGGCCGAGTTTCCCCTGTAACTGGGCCTATCCACCTGTCAGATAATCACCAACATCAACCTATCAACATATCCACAACTTGTCAAAGCATCACCATGTATATCAACATCACAAATCTCATCATTACTGGCATTATATTATCAAGAGGGATATCTGGACATGAGCTGTACATTTTTAAATCATAACACATAGAAAATACCTTTCAAATCACAATCATTTGACTATACACTCAAGTGAGAACATTTTATTTCCTTAACACTTTTGTCCCTCAAGGTGGCCTCCTCGACTTACCGACTTCGCCGTAACACATTAACGGAGGCAATCTCAACTCCCGAACTTTTCTAACAAGGATAGCAAATAGTTGCTCCTCATAATCCAACTATCCATTAACTTCACTTTCTTAGACATAGACACATGAAACACCGAGTACACGGAGAACGATAATAGGGAGACATCATACTCATAGTTTGGCATATTCCCTTCATGATTTCATAAAGCATAATGTGACTACACATACTTTACCCTTATTAGAAATTCACATAACATCCTCACGGAGAAAATAGTGAGAATAACCCGTTCACTTTCTTCAACTCTAAGTCCTTACGCCGAACACCTGAACTAAACCTTTGGCGACCTCCAACAATTACTCTAAGATGTTCTAGTATGAAAATGACCATAAAACTTTCTATCTAATATATATTTGATCACGGGGTGATGTTTCTTCTTTGACATGTTTGAACCTTCAAATCACTACTTCACCTTATCACACATGCATACCCGAGGTGATCCCATATC
The DNA here is from genome assembly GCA_000715115.1 of Nicotiana otophora. Classification (NCBI taxonomy): domain Eukaryota; kingdom Viridiplantae; phylum Streptophyta; class Magnoliopsida; order Solanales; family Solanaceae; genus Nicotiana; species Nicotiana otophora. The sequence continues at coordinate 10,525 of AWOL01S0122610.1, forward strand.
ACCCTATCATATATAGGCTGACGAAACCACATAATTGAAAATTACTAATTTAGCCTTATCCCATAAACCTTGGAATCTAATTTCCAACATCCAAAAACTTCTTTTCAAAACCCGAATTTCACATCTACACACTGTATAGATTTGAGGAAGCTGTATTAAGCTTTAACCATCACCTCAGATATAATCACACAACATACTATACAACTCGCATATTCGCAGCATCATTCCCGATCATAGTAACTACTTAAAACCAGCCAAGTATTAGTATGGAACCCCTTTTTTTTATAAAACCTCGTTCCAAAACCTTTGTACACTGCCGATGTTATTCTCCTAAATATACCGTAATCAAATTCGATAGTACTCATTCTAGGTCCAATGATCTCATATCATTAAACATAACCACTTTATTGACATTCAACCCTAACATGTCCAACCAACTCCTCAAATTTTGTGACCTTCCATTCAAGACTGAACTACCACCTTGCAAATGTAAGTTTTAATCCCGCACAACACACCACATCTATTATGCCATCATGTGACAAGCACAAGAATCTCATTATCAACTTTGAGTCACCAGCAAATTACATACCCGATTAGTTAGAAACCTTTCCTTTGCTCCCTTCCAGGAGAAAATCACAATACACAACATGTTCCTCAAACCGGTAAAGAATATCCGGTTCAAACCATCAAGAACACTTTGAAATCCATTCGTACATAACCAAGCTATCAGAATTGAATCTTTCTAACTTGACCAAGCCACGCGTGTCGCAAAATCCTAGAGTATTGCCATGAAACACTCGTAAGACCTCGTTATAAGATATCCTAACTTAGAACCACACTGCCCTAAGGCCCATAAGCCGTTGTATTCCTTCTTAAGCACCCTATAAGTACCGCCACCGAGACACCCACTCTGAAGAGGCCTTATGTGAACTTAAAATTGTTCTTTTACCTTTCTTATACTGGAATGTAGAATCCATAGTCATACATAATTGCCGCAAGTCCCGACACCATCAAATGCAAATCTTAGATTCTATCCATACACAAGTCCGAAAAAATAATTTCAATTGCTATATATAAATTTCGGACCCATTAGAACCTTCTCAGGAGTCACCCATTTGGCTCAAAATTTCATTTCACCGCCCTAACAAGCCAAAAGACACATGCCCCATTAGCAGAACAACACTTAAAGAAATAACCCTTCCTTACACCACTGCCCAAATTTATATTCCATGCGCATTACATTCTTCGCAACTTACAAATTTAATCATTCTATGATTTTTCATATTTTCGTAAGTGCATTACATCCCGTATTCTGGAAATTTTCGTACTCGAGTCATCCTCGATCTCAGCCTCTGTAGTCATAACTTCTCCACAAGTATGTCTCGGACAAAAACTTAATTTAACCTATAACCATGAAATTGAATTGTCAATAGCAGGCTCCCCCACTTGGCTCAGAATCGTAGAATAAAACATTTGATAACTCACAATACCCATACCATATTACTGCTATGATACTGCAGTCAGTTCAATGAAAATTATTCTCAAGCTCATGCAATACAAACCATAAAATACCTCAATCATCCGCTAAGCTCACATTTATTCTCTTGACAGTCAAGTCAACTTTCTCACCCAGATTCAAATTCAAATCTCAACACATACACTATGATGGTAGAAAAGTGTCACGACCCAAAACTAACCCTGTCGTGATGGCGCCTATCGTGGAACTAGGCAAGCCGACTCATTTCCAAAACAAAATGATATTTTCATTTCAAAGATAATTTCAAGGTAAAAATCTCCATTTAAAGAGTTCAAATCAAATAAAAACAAAAGTGCGGAAAAGAAAAGCCCGACATCGGTTTGTCACTAGTCATGAGCAGCTACTATAATCGGTCTAACAATATCAAGGCTAACTTAGCCTGGAAAATAGCTAAATATAATTAAAGGAAGATAAGAGAGAGAAGAGCAGGGGCTGCGATCGCCAAACAACTACCTTGTTATCTCCGAGAAAACCTGCAACCAGAACACTCAATAACTGCTACCGTGTCCAGCTACACCTGAATCTGCACACAAGGTGCATGGAGTAACATGAGTACACCAACTCAGTAAGTAACAACAATAAATAAAGACTGAGCAGTAGTGACGAGCAATAAATCATATAACGTTCATATCATGAAATCTCAGTAAAGTACAACATGCTTAAAAATAAGTGTTAGAATCAAATCGTCTCGTTTAATCCCGGTTCCAGTAAAAATCATTTAAAGATATGTTTCCAACAGTTTTTCAAACAAAGGCTCAGCAAATGTGAGTAAAAATGATGAAATCA
>AWOL01S0122618.1:21304-37737 GCA_000715115.1 Nicotiana otophora
TCTCATAAGAGTAGAGAAATTTACATCGCTCGCGGAAGCACATGCGAGACGAGAAGACACGAATATATAGTTTATCAAATATTTCCCATTTCTTTCCAAAGTAAGGGTATCTTTATTAAAATTCTCAATCTCAGTCATAATCAAGAAAATTAATACATAGGATAGGATTAAATAGCACAATTAAAGGCATGTTGTGAATCTAAGTCTACCCAGATATTTTATGAATATAGCTATGTACGGACTCTCGTCACCTCGTGCGTAGGTAGATCCCCACCACAAGTAGCACACAACAATCAATACACCTAAGGGGATAAGTTACCATTTACAAGGTTAGGAAAGAGACTTATCTCGCTCCCAAGTCCACTTTCCGATCCACAAATCACTCTAAAGGCCTCGAGTCAGTGCCCAACAATCCGAACAAGACAAAGGTTGTACAAACTAATTAATAATTGTTCAAAAGTTCATAATTTAACTATTAGAGTAATTACCCAACTCAATTTGGAAGATTCCTAAAATTGACCCCCGGGACCACATGTCTGGATTCCAAAACTTTTCGAAGATAAATGTTACCCATGACTTCGCGAACTCAAATATATAAGTTATTCCCAATTCCATAATAAATTTCGTGGTCAAATCCATTTTTATCAAAACCTAGGTTTTTCAACAAACTCCTAAAATTTTCGCATTTTACCCGTTAAAATCTAACCATAATCTATGTACTTAACTTACATTAGGTAGAAATTACTCACCTTACAATGTTTGATGAAAGCCCCTCTTCAAGAAGCTCAAAACACTGACCATACAAAAGAGAAATGGGAAAAATAAGCCTAAGTCTCGTCTTTAAATCAAAACACTGCCCAACCTGAGCTTCGGTAACGCGGTCAGCCATTTGCGAACGCGAAGAGCAAAGGTGGCTGACCCACCCCAGGCCGTTTATTCTATGCAAATACGGGCCCGTATACGCGAACGCGAAGGCTACCGGTCCCAAACCTTCTCGAACGCGACCCTTTGAATGCGAACGCGAAGGGAAAAAAGACCAGTCCCCTAATTCCTTCCTCACGAATGCGACTCCACCTCTGCGCTCGTGAAGAAGGAAACTAGAACCAGCAATATCATATTTTTCAAACATAGCTCCGGGTGGTCCAAAATTCACCTGAGCCACCCGGGACACCAACTAATTGTACCAACAAGTCCATAAACATAAGACAAACCTGCTCGAACCCTCTAAACATGTAAAACAACATCGAAACCAAGAATAATACCCCAAATTTTGACTACTTGGAATGACTCCAAATTTTGCGTACAAGTAATAAATCACCATACAAGATTTTTTTCAGCCTCAGAATCCCAAATGGACCTCGATAACACTAAAGTCTACTCCAAACCAAATTTAAAGAACTAGAAAACCTTCAATGAACCAACTTTCCACATTAATCGTCAAAACTCTCCCGGATCACCCGAAACCCGATCCGAACACATGCCCAAGTGAAAAATCATCATACGAACTAATTGGAACCATTAAATCCCAGTTCCAAAGTCATTTACTCAAAATGTTGATTCAAGTCAAACTTGGCCATCATATGCTACTATTAAGGAACTAAGTATTCTGATTTCAACCCGAACCCTTCCAAACCTAAACCAATCATCCTTGCAAGTTATAAAACAGTAAAAGAACATACATGGAGTCTTAATTAGAGGAACGGGGATCTAGAAAGCAAAACGATCGGTCGGGTCGTTACATTCTCCACCTCTTAAACAAACGTTCGTCCTCGAATGGGTCTAGAATCATACTTGGAGTACTAAATAAGTGTAGATATCTGCTCCTCATGTCCTCCTCGGCGTCCAAAGTTGCTTCCTTGACTAGTTGACCCCTCCATTAGACCTTTACCGCAGAAATCGTTTTGGACCTCAGCTGGTGAACCTTCCTATCAACAATTGACTCCTCCTCATAACCCAAATTCTCATCTAGCAAAACCGTGTTGTAATCTAACACATGCGACCAGTCGGCATGGTACTTTCGGAGCATAGACACATGGAAGACCGGATGAACTACCGATAGACTAGGAGGCAAAGCAAGGTCATAAGCAACTCCCCAACTCGCTTCAATACCTCAAATGGGCCAATAAACCTTGGGGATTGCCCTTATTCACGAACCTCATGATACCCTTCATCGACGAGACTTTCAAGAGAACCTTCTCGCCCACAATAAATGATAAATCATGCACCTTCTGATCCGTGTAGCTATTTTGTCTGGACTGTGCTATGCGAAGCCGCTCGTGAATCAACTTTACCTTCTCCAAGGCATCCTTCATTGAATTAGTGCCATATAACTTAGCGTCACCGGGCTCAAACCGTCTGATGACAGAACGACATCGCTAACCATATAAAGCCTAAAATGGAGCCATCTCGATGCTGGACTGATAACTCTTGTTATAAGCAAACTCGACCAAGGGCATGAATCTATCCCACTACCCTCCAAAGCAAATAATACATTCTCTGATCATATTCTCTAGAATCTGAACTGTCCGCTCTGACTGCCTGTAGGTCTACAGATGCAAGGCTATGCTGAACTCTACTCGGTGCCCAACTTGCTCTGTACTGCTCTCCAGCAATTTGAAGTGAACTGAGCGCCTCTATCTGAAATGATGGAAGCAGGCATACCATGCAGCCGGACAATCTCCTGAATGTAAATCTGGGCCAATATCTCTGAATAGTACATAGATACAACCGGAATAAAGTGTGTCGACTTGGTTAGCTTGTCGACAATGACCCAAATGACATCAAACTTCTTCAACATCCGCGGCAACCCAATTACAAAGTCCATAGTGATCTGCTCCTATTTCCACTCCGGTATAACCATCTACTGGAGTAGGTCACATGACCTTTGGTGCTCAGACTTAACCTGCTAGAAATTTAGACACCTCGCTACATACTCAACTATGTCCTTCTTAATCCGTCACAACCAATAATGCTGCCTTAGGTCAAAATACATATTCGTAGCACCGGGATGAATAGAATATCGAGAACTGTGTGCCTCCTCAAGAATCTTCTCCCTCAAGCCACTAATATTAGGAACACATAGGCGACCCTGGAGTCGTAGAACACTATCCTCACCGATAGTAACCTCCTTAGCACCACCACATAGTACCGTCCCTCTGAGAACCAGCAAATGCAGATCATCATACCGACAAGCCTTGATCCGCTCAAATAATGAAGACTAATCCACAATACATGCAAGAACTCGACTAGGCTCTGAAATATCCAACCTCACAAGTCTATTAACTAAGGACTGAATTTCCAAAGCCAATGGACTCTCCTCTACTGAAATGAATTCTAAACTACACATACTCTCAGCCTTACTGCTCAAGGCATTCGTGACCACATTCGCCTTGCCCGGATGGTAAAGGATGATAATATCATAGTCCTTCAGTAACTCAAGCCACCTGCGCTGCCTCAAATTAAGGTCCCTCTGCTTAAACAAATGTTGCAAGCTGCAATGATCAATGTAAACCTCACAGGACGCCCCATAGAGATAATGCCTCTAGATTTTTGAGAGCATGAACTATTGCAGCTAACTCCAAATCATGTACGGGGTAATTCTTCTTGTGGGGTATCAGCTGACGTGCAACATATGCAATAACCCGCCCCTCCTGCATCAATACACAACCCAGGCCAACATATGAAGAGTCTCAATACACATTATACATCCCTGAACCGAAAGGCAGCATTAACACCGGTGTTGTAGTCAATGTTGTCTTGAGCTTCTGAAAGCTCGCCTCGCAATTATCGGACCATCAGAATGGAGCACCCTTTTGGGTCAATCTAGTTAAAGGTGCTGCAATATATGAGAAGTCCTCCATGAACCAACGATAATAACCTGCTAATCCCAAGAAACTCGTGATCTTGGTCACTGTGGTAGGACGAGGCCAACTATGGACTGCCTCGATCTTCCTAGGATCCACCTTAATTCCCTCACCTGATATAACATGTCCCAAGAAAGCCACAGAATCTAACTAGAACTCCCATTTGGAAAACTTAGCATATAGCTTCTGTTCCCGCAAGGTCTGAAGCACAACTCTCAAATGCTGCTCTTGCTCTTCCATACTATGTGAGTAGATCAATATGTCATCAATGAATACAATGACAAATGAGCCAAGATATGGCCTGAAAACGCAGTTTATCAAATCCATAAATGTTGCCAAGGCGTTAGTCAAGACGATAGACAAAACAAAAAACTCATAGTGGCTATATCTAGTTTTTGGAAAGCCGTCTTTGGAACATTCGAAACACGAGTCTTCAGTTGATGATACCCAAATCTCAAGTCGATTTTAGAGAACACTCTGGAACCCTACAACTGGTCAAATATGTCATCAATGAGCGGAAACAGGTACTTATACTTGTTGGTGACTTTGTTCAACTAGTGGTAATGAATGCTTATCCGCATACTCCCGTCCTTTTTCTTCACAAACAACACCGGTGAGCCCCAAGGTGACATACTGGGTCTAATGAACCCCTTCTCAAATAACATTTGAGTTGCTCTTTTAACTCTCTAAGCTCCTTAGGAGCCGTGCGATAAGGCGAAGTAGAAATAGGTTGAGTACCCGATACTAAATCAATACCGAAATCGATATCCCGATCCGGCGGCATACATGGTAGATTAGCAGGAAATACATCAGAAACGTTTCGTACCACTGGAACTGAATCTAACGCGGGAGTCTCTGCAGTAGTATCCCTAACAAAAGACAAATAGGCCAAACAACCCTTCTCAATCATATGTCGAGCCTTCAAGAAAGAAATAACTCGGCTGCAAGTACCGATAGACGAACCCCTCCACTCTAATCTGAGCAGCTCAGGCATCGCCAAGGTAAAAGTCTTGGCATAGAAATCAAGAATGACATTGTACGGTAACAACCAGCTCATGCCCAGGATAACCTCAAAATCAATCATATCAAGCAATAGAATATCCACTCTAGCTTATTAACCACAAAAAGTCACCAAACAGGACCGGTAAACCCAATCTACAATAATAGAATCACCCACTGGCATGGACACATATATAGGAATGTACAAGGACTTGCGAGATACATCTAGATAAGGAGAAAATAGAGAGGAAACATAGTAATAAGTAGACCTAGGATTAAGTAATACCGAGGCATCCCTACGACAGATAGAAATAATACCTGTGATCATTGCATCAGAGGCGACTGCCTCTGGCCTGGCTGGGAAATCATAGAATCTAGCCGAAATGCCACCTGACTGGCCTCCACCTCTAGGGCAACCCTTACCCACCTACCCTCTGCCTCTGGCTGACCTAGTAGGTGGTGTGGTATATGGTGCGGTAATCATGTGCCGATGGTCCTGCTACTCAGCCTTGCCCCGAAGTTTGGGACAAAACCTCTTCACGTGGCCAAGAACCCCACACTCGAAACAACCCCTCTGAGCAGTGGACTACCAACCTGAAGTCTGACCCTGATGGCCTGAATACCCACTAGAGGAACCCTAAATAGCTGGCGGACGGTAAGTACTCTCTGCAATGGCACTAAAGTAGCGTCATGCTTGAGCACTCTGAGCAGGCGGTGGTGCTGCCTACATGGGCGTGCTAGACTGACCCCTCGTGAACTGACCTCTACCCCTAGGTGGGGCACTAATGAATCCTCCAAATTGCCGGGGTCGCTTGTCCCTCCGTGAAAACTCTGTGTTGTGGTTGCGAATACACTCGATCCTCCAAGTTATATCCACAACCTGATGAAAGGGAGTCCTCATCTCTACCTCACGGGCCATAAAAACTTGAATCTCAGGGTGCAGACCTACAATGAACCTCCGCACCCTCTCTGCATCTGTGGGAAATATAATAGCTGCATGGCGAGACAAGTTAGTGAATCTCTCCTCATAGTCGGTCACATACATATATCCCTGACGGAGTCGCTCAAACTGACCCTAAAGCTCCTCTCTCTCCGAAGGTGGTATGTACTTCTCCAAGAACAGATGTGTAAACGGATCCCAAGTCAAGGGAGGTGAACCTGTTAGCCTGCTACGGAGGTAAGCCCGCCACCATCTGCGGGCCTTGCCTTCAAGCTAAAAGCAGGTGAAGTCCACCTCATTTGACTATAATATCTCCATGTTCCGTAGCCTATCCTTGCACCGGACAATGAAATCCTGGGGGTCCTCTGACCGCTCACCCCCAAAGTTAGGGGGTAAAGTCTAGTCCATCTGTCCAGCTGCTTCTCCTGATTAACCTGTCGTGACTGGTACAAACGTTGGCACAGTCGCTGCAACTGGCTGGGCCCTACCCGCAGGTAGTGCACCCGGGGTTTGATAAACGGCAGCGGCATGCCCTAGAGCCTGAGCGGTAGGGGTCTGTGCTCACCTTCCTGCCTGATATATCGGTGGGTCCGTAGGAAATAAACCACCATGCGTCTTAGCGTCCATGATTCGCAGCGTATGACCCATGACCTCATGAAATCCCGGTGCAGTCATGAATTCTGCTGGGGCTGGCTCAGCTGCAGGCGCCTCATCCTGCTCCTCAATAACATGATCCTCCACTCAATCCACTAGTGGTACAACGGGAGCAACTCTACTAGGCTTGCTCATGAGTCGTGAGACCTATGTGAACCTAAAGCTCTGATACCAAGCTGTCACGACCCTAAACCCATAATAGGCCGCGATGGCACCTAACACCGCCATTAGGCAAGCCCATAAGTGAACCTATAATTTTATTACCCCTTTTATTATTTAAAACAAAAGTTTCCTTTTTAACAGAATGAAATATGTAATATCTCATGCAATCGTACATACTCTCTTCTCAACAAAATACCGGTGTGAGAAATACATCCACTATAGTGAAAGTAATGATAAGTACAACAATACATAAATGCTAAAATTTCCCAAAACCCGGTGCCACAAGTGCTTGAGCAATCTAGTGAATATACAAAACTAATACAACTACTGTCTGAAAGGTAATAGACAAAAATAATAAAAATGGTAGAAGGAGACTCTGGTGCTACAGATCGTAGTAAGGCAAGCAACTCACTAGTAAGTCTCCATAGAAGTGCAGCTATGCGCCCGTGTGACCACGTGTAGTACTTGTCTCAATACCTGCACATTCAGTGCATAAGTGTAGCGTGAGTACGGAAAACAATGCGTACCTAGTAAGTATGTAGTCTAGCTTCGAAGAAGTAGTGACGAAGGGTCCACTTGACACTTACTAGAGGTTAAACAATAATAGAAATACATAAAGTAGACATGGTGAGTGTACAACAAGTAGCAACAAAGCAAATAAAAGAAATTACAGTAATCCCACACATGAGTCTATATCAAACTACTAAACATGTCATAATCGGCCTTGAAGGCACTAACTCGCTGTTACCAAACCAAATCCAGTCTCAAATATTAAGCACAAAGCTGCTGAGGTGAACGGCCCTGTCCCATAGGAATATTGGTACTCAATACTGCCGAGACGAACGACCCGATCACATAAGAGTAGTGTTACCATACTACTGAGGCAAACAATCCAATCCCATAAGAGTAGTTGTACCATACTGCCGAGGCAAATGGCCCAATCCCATAAGAGTAATTTATTTCACTACCGAGGCGAACGACCTGATCCCATAAGAGTAGAGAATTTACCTCGCTCGCGGAAGCACATGCGAGATGAGAAGTCACGGATCTATAGTTTATTAAATATTTCCTAATTTTTCCAAAGTAAGAGGCTAAGTCGGTATCTTTATTAAAATTCTCAATCTCAGCCATAATCAAGAAAAATAAAACACAATATACATATAAATAGCACAATTAAAGACATGTTGTGAATTTAAGTCTACCCGCACATTTCTTGCATACAGTTACGTAGGGACTATCGTCACCTTGTGTGTATGTAGCTCCCCACAACAAGTATCACACAATAATTAATACACCTAAGGAGATAAGTTCCCTCTTAAAAGGTTAGGCAAGAGACTTACCTTGCTCCCAAGTCCACTTTCCGGTCCACAAATCACTCTAAAGGCCTCGAGTTGGTGCCGAACAATCCAAAACTAGCCAAAGGTTGTACAAACTAATCAATTATTGTTCAAAAGTTCATAATTTAACTATTAGAGTAATTGCCCAAACTAATTTGGAGTATTCTTAAAATTCATCCCCGGGCCCACGAGCTTGAATTCCAAATATTTTTGAAGAGAAATGTTACCCATGACTTCACAAACTAAAATATATAATTTATTCTCAATTCCATAATACATTTCATGGTCAAATCTCATTTTTATCAAAACCTAAGTTTTTCAACAAACTCCTAAAATTTTTATATTTTACCTATTGAAATATACCCATAATATATGTACTTAACTTACATTAGGTAGAAATTACTCACCTTAAAATGCTTGATGAAAACCTCTCTCCAAGAAGCTCAAAATTCGGACCACACTAAAGAGAAATGGGAAAAATAAGCCTAAGTCCCGTCTTTAAATCAAAATACTGCCCAGTTGACCTTTCTTTGCGATCACGGATGAAGCCTCGCGATTGAGAAGGCATAGCTGGCCCAGGCCCTGAAGACCTTCTTCACGAACGCGATGGAAGTATCACCATCTTGAAGGCTTGCCCAGCTTGAGCATCGCGAATGTTGTCATCCATTCGCGAATGCGAAGAGCAAATGTGGCTGTCCCATCCCTGGCCCTTTATTATACGCCAATGCGGGCCCATATACGCGAATGCAAAGGATACCGGTGCCAAAACTTCGCGAACGCGACCCCTTGAACGAGAATGCAAATGGCAAAATGTCCAATCCCCCAATTCCTTCACCGCGAATGCAACTCTACCTTCGCATTCGCAAAGAATGAAGCTAGAACCAGCAACATCAGATTTTTCAGACTTAGCTCTGGGTGGTCCAAAATTCACACAAGCCATCCGGGACCCCGACCAATCATACCAAAAAGTCCATCAACATAATATAGACCTGCTCGGACCCTTGAAACACATAAAATGGCACCGAAACAAAGAATCGTACCCTAAACCCAACTTGAACCAACTTATGAACTTTAAACTTTTAATTTATCTCGGAGCGCATCGAATCATACTTAGAGTACTTGGAATGACACTAAATTTTGCGTACAAGTCATAAATCACCATACATAACTATTACCAGGCTCAGAATCCCAAATATACCTCGATAACACCAAAGTCTACTCCAAATCAAATTTAAAGAACAAGAAAACCTTCAATGAACCAACTTTCCACATTAAGCACCGAAACTCAGATAACCCGAAACCCGATACGAACACACGCCCAAGTCCAAAATAATCATACAAACCTATTGAAAGAATCAAATCCCGATTTCGAGGTCGTTTACTCAAAATGTTGACTCAAGTCAAACTTGGCCATCATAGGCCCCTATTAAAGAACTAAGTATTCCGATTTCAACCCGGACCCTTCCAAACCTAAACCAACCATTCCCGTACAGTAAAACTACATACATGGACTCTTAATTAGGGGAACAGGGATCTAGAAAGTAAAATGACCGATCGGGTCGTTATAGTGCATATGCAGCATCCACAATTAGTAGCAAATAGAAATTTAAACACCTATGGGATGAATTCCCTCTTACAAGGTTAGGAAACAAACTTTCCTCATTTCCAAGTCCACTTTTCGGTCCACAAATCACTCTAAATTCTTTAAGTCGGTGCTGAACAATCCGAAACTAGCCAAAGGTTGTACAAACTAAACAATAATTTCTCAAAAGTTTATAATTTAACTATTATAGTGATTACCCAACCTAATTTGGAAGGTTCATAAAATTCACCCATGGGCCCACATGTCCGAATTCGGGAAATATTTGTAAATAATTGTTACCCACCACCTCACAAACACAAATATACAATTTTTACCCAATTCCATAATCATTTTCGTGGTCTAATCTAATTTTTATCAAAATCTAGGTTTTTCAACAAACTCCTAAACTTTTCACATTTTACATGTTCAAATCTACCCATAATCTATGTACTTAACTTATATTGTATATAAATCACTTACCTTCAATATCTATATGAAAACCCCTCTGTAAGAAGCTCTAGAATCGGCCATAAGATGAGAGAAATGGACAAAAATGCCTAGCGATACTTCTTCGTGATCGCGAAAGAGGTATCGCGATCGTGAAGGCAAACTGCCGAGGACCCCAGAGAATGTACATCGCGAATGCAAAGGTGTCCATGCGATCGCGAAGGCTTACCTGACCAAAGCTTCACGAACATGGCCCTACCTTCGCGAACGCGAAGAGCAATTGGCTTGCGACACTCCAGACCCAATTTCTTCTACGCGAACACGGGAACATGCATGTGAACGTGATGAACAATGACCTATAGCATCGGTGTAAGGACCGGACCAGTCATTTTTGAGCTCTTGCGCGTCGTTCAGGGTTTGAGGCATAGTCGGAAATGAATTTCAAAAGTTCAGAGTTGAATCCGAAGGAAAATTCCCAATTCGGAAGCTTTAAGTTGGAAGAGTTGACTAAGCTTTGACTTTTTGAGTAAACAACCTCAAAAACGGGAGTTTAATATTCCAATAGGTTCGTATATTAAGTTCGGACTTGGCCGTGCATTCGGGTTGAGTATCAGGTGGTCCGGGAGCACTTCGGCGCTTATTATAGAAATTTGGCATTTTGAGAGTTTTAGAATTTCCTAAGTTTGATTTGAAGTAGAATTTGGTGTTATCGATGTCCGTTTGGGGTTCCGAACCTTGGAATAGGTTCGTATCGTGATTTAGGACTTGCACCTAAAGTTAGCATTATTCCGGAATGTTTAACTGTAATTCGGATGCGTTCGACGAAGTTTGAAAGTTAAAATAAGGATCTAGATCATCGATTCATAGTTTTGATGTTGTTGGGTGTGATTTGAGGCCTCGCTCAGGTTCGTGTTATGTTATGGGACTTGTTGGTGCGATTAGATGGGGTCCCCGGGGCCTCAGGTGTTTTTTGGGATAGTTTCAGACCAAGTTTGGATAAGTTGTTGTTGCTGGTTTGCTGGTACTGGTTTTGTTCTTCGCAAACATGAAGGGTCTCACATGTTCGCGAAGAAGGAATTGAGTTAGGGGCCTTTTGTTCTACACATTCGCGACAGGGAATTTGCGTTCGCAAAGTGTAGGGCAGGGTGCTCCGCGTTCGCGATCGTTGGCCGCGTTCGCGTAAGAGAAGCTGGCCTGGTAGGGGAATTTGATCTTTGCATTCATGAATGTGTAGCCGCATTCGTGATAAGGCTGGATGGTAAAGATTCGCGTTCGCGTAGATGAATTGGGGAGTCGAAGCTGGTAGTGCTTCACGAATGTGAGGGCCTTGCCGTGTTCACGAAGAAGGTCATGCTGAGCAGTGTTATGTTAAAATCAGGGTTTTGGCTCATTTTCACTTCATTTCTTCCATCGGAGCCGACTTTAGAGCGATTATAGAGCGCCATTTTCATCATCAACCATGAGGTAAGTAATTTCTAGGCGTTGTGGGTTAAATACTTGAATCTTATATAGATTTTAACATGGAATTTGATAGAAATTGTGGAATCTTTGGAAGAAAATATAGAAATAGTATTTTTGGATTTCGATCACGAAATTGTATATAGAATTAGGAATAAATTATATATTTGAGTTCGTGGTGTTATGGGTAATGATTATCTTCAATAAATTTCAGAATCCGGGCACGTGGGTCCGAGGGTTGACTTTGTTGACTTTTTGAGCATAGTTGGGAATTGTTATAAATTAATTAATTATGAGTGTTGGAGTATATTTTGATTGATTCGCACGTTGTTTGACTAGTTTCGGATTGATGGTCATTGGTTGAGGTGTTAGAGAGGCATTGGAGCCGGTTATTGGAACTTCAGAGCGAGGTAAGTCTCTTGTCTAACTTTGTGAGGGGGAAACTATTCCATAAGTATGCTATTAGTTGTGGGTGCTATGTACGCATAGGGTGATGAGAGTCGTACGTAGGTAAAAGCATGTTTATATCCGGGTAGACTTAGGACTTTATCATGTAATGTTTGAATTATTTGGACTCATTATGTTAGCTTAATTAAGTGAATTTATAATTGAAATTTGATTTGGGAATATATTAGGCCGAGATTTATTACCTTGAGTTGTTTGGAGAGATATTTGATAAACGGTAAAAATCATGTTTACTTTATGCTCATGCACCTGTGTTGTAAGCACGTGATTCGTAATTCGATAAGTTTCTTCCTTTCCTGTGGATTGAAGACGAACGCCTTGACAGTATATTGAGATGCATCTCTGGTTCGCACCAGTCGACCCTCGGCAGTGTACATACCACTCTGGATCGGGCCGTATGACCTCGGCATAATCGTACGTGATACCGCTAGTAGTCCGGATATTCATAAGATTCCCCTGTTATCGAGGCCTAGCATTTATATAGTATTCCTTATTCGTTTGAGATTGCATTTGATAGTTATGATATGTTGAGATAGCCTAGGATATTTGAGAGAATTATATCGTCAAAAGAAATGTTGGAGGATTATGTTAGTTACCATTTTACCCTATTATTACTATTGTGCTTCATATCTGTTTATGATTTGTCATGCTGATTTATTGGACCACTACTAAGTGCCGATGTCGACCCCTCGTTACTACTTCTCCGGGGTTAGGCTAGATGCTTACTGGGTACACGTTGATTTACGTACTCATGCTACACTTCTGCACTAAATGTGCAGGATCTGACAAGTTCATTTGGTGGTCATCTTGGCACGTAGGCGCAACTGCCAAGGAGATTTTATGGCAAGCTGCATTCTAGGCTACGTATCGCAGCCCACAGAGTCCACATCGTATTATTTACTTTACCCTGTCTAATTTACATCCCAGATAGATGTTGTATAATTATTATACTCCTTAGTGAATACCCATGCACTTATGACACCGAGTTTTGGGATATTCTAGTTAATGTATACAGAGTTGCATATTAACATCACCTTTTATTTTTATGCCTTAATAATTATGTATGTGCAGGATGTTTCTCCCTGCATATTCAAGTGGGCTATTATCGACGCCTTATGGAAGAGCGCTCTACTGTTTTCGCCCAGTGCTAGTGTTGCCTACTTTTTTGAGGCTATGCATAGTGTATTATGAGATTCATTTGTTATTATCGCGTAGTGTTGGTGTGAATGGTACGTTGCTCATTTTTGTGTCGCGACAATGAATGACCCAAAAAGAGGATTTCTTGGGTCATGTTTTAGAGGTTTAACATTTAATTCTGGCAAAGGAAAGGCCATCAGACTATGGATGTTCAGGTCTTGGTTGATGGAGTAGCGTATGGATTATGTGGTAGGATATCCACATGCCTTGAGAAAGTTTAAAGCGATTTTTAGGATCATGATGGACAGTGACTAGGTCGATGGATTTCATTTGGGATGGTGACTACTGTAGTGAGGAAGGTTGAATATGATGGTAAGGAGTTTGCTTGGAATCAAGAGGGGTGTAAAAGCTTGATTATAGTTATGGGATGCAACGTGACTTCGAGTTTGGAACGCATTGTTGGACTTTCATTTGATGTTAATGGGGAATGAACAGACGTTTACAGCTGGCGGGCGAGCATGGGCTCAGGAGGGTTTACTGATTTCATCATAGTTGTACTCAGGGCAGCGTCGTTGAAAGATATCGGTATGGAATTCCACAGGTGGGCTATCTCCTGTAACCATGTTAGCGGTTACGTGATTTTGATGAAGTTTCTACGAAGAGTTCTACTTACTACACAACATGAGGTCGAATATGCGATTGTGGCTGATAATTCAGAATATTTAGGAAAATTTTAACAAGAGATTACGAGCAATTTGGCGGGTTAACAGTGCGAGATCATGGTAATCGAGAAGGAGGAATCATTGTGGGTTCTAGTTTTATATGATAAAGCTAAGTAGGGGAGCCCACCATCTACAATTGGGTCACGTTATTGTGTGCTTGTGGGTTTCTAGTTATCGGTGCATTGGCGGATTAATTATGACTAGGAAAAGAAAGCATCAGGGGAAATTCGAGCAAAGGACTTGAGGAATGCATGCTACATTTTGCCTTATCGATTTATGTGTAGGTTTTGGGAAGAATAAGAGTTTATGCTTATTGTTAATGTGATGTAGAAGGAAAAGAATATATCTGGTTGCTTCTTTGGGAGTGTTCATGTGCGAACAGAGCACTGAAGTTTTGTTATATTTGGGATCAGGTCAGAGTGGGTGACTCTCAACAATGGTTCTAGTGGGTTCAAGAATTAAAGTGCGGTGTCTATGAATTTTGGGTTTGTTGTGTGGTTAAGGATTGAGTTTTTGCAGTGGAGTATGAAAGGGACTTGGAGTGTTTCTATGTTAGCACCGGGGGTCTGCGGTGCAATGTTAGAGAGATGGATGGATGGAAACAACTTCGAATTAGTAGAAGATCTTTCAGAACGGGTATACCAGTTGGAGATATTATTGAGTGCGTGAGGAGGGTATGAGATGGCTCATGGGTATTGAGGCGATGTGGTCTCGTGATTTGGGGTCACTCGTGATGAATGTTGTTTAGGGTTCGTTATGTGTTTAAAATAGAACTATTATTTCAAAGGCAGGTCTGGAGTAAATTGGGAGAAGTGGAGTCAGTTAGTAATGGTTTGAATCAGCATAGTTGTGGAAAGGATCAGATTCCTTCGGTGTGTTAAGGCTATACAGGTGATTTGTGGTTGTACGCACGGGCTTGACTGCCTTCGTAATTTGATTGAGTTGGAGCTACTTGCTTCTAATGGCCTTGTTGTGTGGAAATGGATCCTGGAAGAGTTATGGCAGTTTAGACGACGACTTGAGGTTTGCAGTTTTCTACAGTTATGTGAATTCGGTTGCGTGTTAAAATTGTTCTTTGGAAATGAGTTAAGTGAAAGGGCTCTAGCCGATGAAGTATTTATTCTATTGGTGGTTTAGGGGTTATAATGTAATTCTTGTACTTTCTCGTAGTGACATGGTAGGTGCAGTGAGCAGTATGGAAATTGAAAGTTGAGGATCAAGGGTGCAGTTCGGTTTTGCTAGGAATGTCATGAGCTGGAATGAGCGGGGGAGTATTTCAGATGTGTAGAGTATGTTGCCGTTATTTTTGTGTAGCGTGAGAATGATGTTCTGTGAAAGAGGCAGTATGTATTAAATTGCGGGTTCATGAAATGCATTACTGAAATAGTAGGGTTGACAGCCACGAATGTGCTTATGTTTGCTACCTGGTGCAGAGGTTGTGGAAGTATATCCCACGGGAAGATCGTGTAAGTGTGACATGTTAGTCACTTGATGATTATAGATTGAAACCAAGTATAGAAATTATGGTCTAATGTGAGACTTTATGCCTGAAAAGCGCTCTATTCCTTTGGCTGTGGACTGTGGGAGTTTGTTCCGGATTGGATGACTGCTCGTGTGAATCATGAGTAAAGTCATTGTGGATCCTTGAAGGGTTATTGGCCCAGTATGGGATAATCGGAATCGGCTTTAGTTCCGTTGGTAGGTCTATTGTGAATGTGTGCTTTACATCAGGCCAGATATGTTCATTCAGCATAGCACTTCTTATGGAGGAGTCTTCGGGCATTGGATGATATTCCTGTCGTCAGCTATTCTATGTAATACTAAGTTGTGCCATGTGGGCTATGGGACGGCTCGATTATTCACCCGTGTGTTGAGATCCGGTGTAGCTTGTGGTGTTATGTGAGTGAGATGGGTCTCGAGATGCAGGTCATTTATTGCACCTTAGTCGTGCTTGGGATTTTGTAGCGCATGGCACTATCCGTCTCCCCAAGGTTATATTTATGCGCTTGGCGTGCTTGTGGTTGATATTCGGGCATTTTGTGGGTATGCGCATTATGGCTTTATGGGTATTTCCTTATTGATTGTCATGTGTGGAACGGTTGGCACACCGCCACGTACATGATGTTTGGATCGGGTTGCACGCCGCAATGATATCACATTTGGATCGGGTTGCACGCCGTAACGGTATTATGTGTAGATCGGGCTGCACGCCGCTACAGTGAGATGTTGAGTATAGTTTCTTATACTTCTTTTGTGTGCCTTGTTTCTCATCTGTAAGATAGGTTCATAGCATATGTTTGGCCGTTTTATTNTGGCTGTGGACTGTGGGAGTTTGTTCCGGATTGGATGACTGCTCGTGTGAATCATGAGTAAAGTCATTGTGGATCCTTGAAGGGTTATTGGCCCAGTATGGGATAATCGGAATCGGCTTTAGTTCCGTTGGTAGGTCTATTGTGAATGTGTGCTTTACATCAGGCCAGATATGTTCATTCAGCATAGCACTTCTTATGGAGGAGTCTTCGGGCATTGGATGATATTCCTGTCGTCAGCTATTCTATGTAATACTAAGTTGTGCCATGTGGGCTATGGGACGGCTCGATTATTCACCCGTGTGTTGAGATCCGGTGTAGCTTGTGGTGTTATGTGAGTGAGATGGGTCTCGAGATG
>AWOL01S0122654.1:0-11514 GCA_000715115.1 Nicotiana otophora
TCGGTTGCTTAGCCTTACGTCGCCCTTCCAAGGAACTTCAGGAAGGCGCCGCGTAACATTAAGTATGGGATTTAAGCGTGCTTGGAGATTTCATATCTCTCACACGCGTGAATTCATCCTAACAATTGTCGATTAGGTTAAAATAAGAAATTCTTCAGATGATCAAGGGAGCTCACTTATCCAGTAAATGAGATTAGGGTAAAATATATTACATTTTCTTCGATTGGTTCGACTAAGGTTTTCTTTCTACTTTGACTTGGCTTCCTTGTCTTTTGATATGGACTTGCATATATTACACAAATGACTATATAGAGTTATTTATTCTATCTGACTTGAGTTAGACAAGTTAAAAAATTCTAACATAATTTTAAAACTGTTTGAACATAATTTTGGTCTTTGAATAATATAAAGGCTTATAAAAATACCACGATACGAATTAGAGCGGTCAATATAGGCAGGCCTGATGCAGCATAGCCCAGTCCACACAAGCTTTGACATTTCGGCGGGGTTGAACTGGGCCAGCTCACTATTTTGATGGGCCTTAAAATAGTCAGCCCAACTCTACATGGGTCATGGCTCCCACGGGCTGGCCCACCTTTTCAAAAGTTATTTTTTATATTTTTAAAATTTTAACTTTTAACCTACCAACAACAACAACGATCCAGTAAAATCCTACAAGTGGTGGTCTGGGGAGGATAGTGTGTACGCAAATCTTACCCCTACTTCGAGGAGTAGAGAGGCTGTTTTCGAAAGACCCCCGGCTCAAGAAAACAGGCTCAAGAAAACGGAGAAGACGAGAAGAAAAGGGAAGGGACAATATATTAATAACATCAAACATAAACCAAAGAAATAATATTAGCATCATAAAAACTAGAAAATAGTTGAAATGCAATAACAAAACCAGAAAATAAGCCTGATGCTATGACAACGTAAGGATAGGGAGAACACAACATTAACCCCTAGCAGTCTAGGACCACCCCTATCGAACTAGCCTCACCCCAGGACTCGACCACGTCCTAACATACAACCCTAATGCTCAACCTCCACATATTTCTATCAGGGGTCATGTTCTCGAAAATCAGCAGCAATGCCAGTAAAAATAGCACAGGCTAGCCAGTTTTCGGATTGGTCATTCAAAAATAACCAGCGTTTGCAAAGTCATTGAAAAATAGCCACTATTTTGCTGCAACACGGAAAGTTTCAGCATAATATACTGGAGATCGATGCACTTGTGTATGAACTTCCAGCATACTATGCTGGAACTCTAACACGCGGAAAGTTCCAGCATAATATACAGGAGATCAGAGCACCTGTGTATGAACTTCCAGCATATTACGCTTGACCGATATATTATACTGGAGTTCCAATATATTATGCTGGAATTCCAGTATATCATGGAATTCTAGTATATCATACTGGAATTCCAATATATTATGCTGGAGTATTTTTCGGATTTTGAACAGTGTTTTCATTCAGATTTATCTTTACATGCAAAGTGGCTAAATTTTGATTACTTCTGAAACTGTGGCTATTTTTGAATGACCATTTATAAATCTGGCTATTTTTGAATTTCTCCCGCAACGACATGTCCTGTCTAATCACCTCTCCCCGATACTTCTTAGGTCACCCTCTACCTCTTCTCGTCCCCGCCAGGGCTAAACTATCGCACCTCCTCACTGGAGCATCAGGGCTCCTCCTCCGCACGTGCCCCGAACAATCTGAGCCTCGCTTTCCGTATTTTGTCATCCATAGGAGTCACGCCCACCTTCTCCCAAATAACTCCATTCATAATCTTATCCATCATAGTATGCCCGCACATCCACCTCAACATCCTCATCTCTGCTACTTTCATCTTCTGGATATGAGAGTTCTTAACTGTCCAACACTCTGCCCCATACAACATTGTCGGTCTAACCACAACTCTGTAAAACTTACTTATGATTAACAGTGGCACTCTCTTGTTACACAGGACTCCTGATGCTAACCTCTATTTTATCCACCCCACTCTTGATGCTAACCTCTATTGTGCTCATGGCATATCCAACACCAACAAATTATGTTCGCCAAGTACATTTGAATCCTCTTATGAAACAAAGATGTCATAACATATTTGTTTTGATTTAAATCTATAATTATATGCAGTGTTAATTAGTTAATTAAGAAATAACTAAAATTTTAAAAGTAAAAAATATTTTAATTCACATAAAAAGTCTTACCAATTTTTACTTTGGACTACTCTTATTGTTATTTTTAGTATCCTATATTTTTAATTAAATACGTTTATTGAGCCCATGGACCTGCCCAACCCACCTCAACCAAGCCTCATGAGCCACAAGCTTACTTAGGCGAGGCTTAAAAGCCTTATTTTTTAAATGGTATCATAAAATCTTTGCCCAACCCTATTAAATCACGACCTGGGTTGGGCCGGCCAGCGGGCGAAACCCATGTTGACAACTTTAATACAAATCAACCACATTACCCTAAGAATCCAGAAATTACAAGAAAATATGTATCATCTTGGAACGAAAACGTCATTTGGAGCTCCAGAGAAGTAAATGAGTAAAGAAACATTTATAGTTTAAATTTTTTCTATAAGTCACGAGTTCGACCATGGAAGCAACCATTAATAGTTGCATTAGGGTAGACTGTCTACATGTACGATCCTTTCCTGACCCTTACGGAATGCTTTGTGCACCAGACTGTCCTTTTTTCGTATAGAAAGAATGCAATTTCCAGATGAATAGTTTCAACAAAACTCATTTCATAGCATTCTTAGTGCAAAATTGATGATATTAGGTCTTCTATTCTTAGTTGCACTGTTCTAATTTTGGATTTTTATCACAAGGATGACTTTTGAAGAGTAGTCAAGGACTAGTCAATGAATTTCGAGAGCACATAAACTATGGGACGAGCCTCAAAGTGTATGATACTGACCAAAAAAAGCAAACAAAAAAAGTATACCACCAAATAGCAACAAAAAGATTAAACCAACTTGTGTCAATAGAATTTCTTAATAAATCACATGGGAAATCGCCATATGTTTATGAAAACAGTAAATGAAGCACACTTGACTTCCCAAATCTTCATCCAAAAACAAAACATGAAGTAGAAAACTCTATATACCATGAGTAAAAACATTCAAAGAAAACAAGGGAGATTGTCCTCATGGATAGACAACAAAAAACAATATCAAATATTATTGGTTCAATAATATGAATGCCAAAATAATCTGCAACTCTCTTTATATCTTTTTAGAGACCCCAAGCCTGAGTCTGAAATCTTCTTCCATTAGTGGAAGGCCATCACGCAATTTGACTTTTGGTTCCCATCCTAACAATTCTTTTGCTTTTGCGATATCTGGTTTCCTTTGTCTTGGATCATCTGGTGTATTTTCCACCGATTTGATCTCCACTTTTGGATTGATAAGCTGCAAACCAAAAGTAATAACAACTTTCATGTCGCTATTCTTAAGATTAAAAGAGCGATTTTCTAGCAGCAGAAACAGAAGCCACGCGAAGTCCAAGCTTTTAATATACAAATTCTGGTTTTCAACTAATCCATGGCGTTGACACACACACAAAAAAAAAAAAGGGCAGCTCGGTGCACTAAGCTCCCACTATGCGCGGGGTCCCGGGAAGGGCTGGACCACAAGGGTCTATTGTAAGTAGCCTTACCCTGCATTTCTGCAAGAGGCTGTTTCCACGGCTTGAACCCGTGGCCTCCTGATCACATGGCAACAAGTTATCCTGACTAGCTCGAACTTCGGTTCTACCTTACTTCAGTTCAAAAGCAAGGATTTTTGCTCTACCATTTTCCCAACTGAGTTGAAAGAAAACTGAACAAGAATTTATATGTACACACACATATATGATCCCCTTCATACATATCAGATGATTACAAAATGTTTCTCACCTCATTTTTCTTCTCCTATATACATGGAAAGGGTACTAAATAAAATTATTTTATTGTTTAAATAATAGTTAGCTTTTGTTTGTAAAAGTAAATGAAGCAACGATTTTAGAAACGAAACTTCCATGCAATAGGGAAAGAGTTTTAGAAACAAAACCTGCACACAATGTGCATGACTAGCCAAAAACAATGTTGACAGTATCTTGGCGACTTAAGCGATCTAGACCTTAGTCTTAACGTTATCCAAGAGACAAGAACAACATCGCATCTTACTGTACAAATGAAGCATAAGAAACAAGGAGAAGCTTCATGAGAATATATAATTACCTCCTTGACTAGTTTCGCAAGCTCAATCATGGTGAATTCACCTGTACAGCAAGATTATAAGTAATAGAACAACAAAATATTTAAAACTATAATTCAGCTTGATAATGATATCGAAAGTTTCTTCAATGATGTGGTGGACGTGCACTAATTGATTCAGACCATTGATTTGTGCAAACTACAAAATTATCAGACTCCTGCATCTCATTAGGATCTGGCGCGTGTGTGCCGGACTCACAAAAGAAGAATACCACCTTTAAAAGATAAACCAGTCAATCACCTGGATTTCCAATGTTGATTGGCCCCGTGTTTTCCCCTTCCATTAGCCGAATAAGCCCATTAACCTTCAAAGTTTCAACGAGTTGGGGAATGAGAAGATAACATTAAGAGCAAGAGAATGACAGTAATAGTATTTCGTTGCCATACCATATCAGAGACGTAACAGAAACTGCGAGTCTGTGTCCCAGGAGCTTGAACTGTTAATGGTTCATCACTAAAAAATGGAGCAAATTAGAAATAACATTACTAGCCATAAGTTAAAAGGGTTGGTATATTTAGGTGGGATATTGATTGATACAAACAGGAAGATAGCTATATTTGTATATTTTAGCAGAGTAACAGCACTTGAGAGAAAGAACTTACCGAAGTGCTTGAGCTATAAAGTTGCTGACCACACGCCCATCATCGATATTCATCCGAGGTCCATACGTATTGAATATTCTAGCAATACGAATTTCTGTCCCAATACATCGATATTAATGGATAAGGAAAAATAAGTTGTGGACAATCTGAACAATGTCACAGGAACAATAGATTTACCAATCCCATGTTGTCGGTGGTAGTCAAACATCAATGTCTCTGCCACACGCTTCCCCTCATCATAACAGCTCCGAACTCCTATATACGTGAGCGATATTGTTAGACGCATGCTTCACCAGATGAGATACTCAAATGTTAACTGACTAACTCATCAGACCAAAATGGTTTTTGGATTTCTAGTTTGTAATTCATTTTCTTAAATACTTTTGTAAAAGAATTTTCTTGTGATCAACGTGATTGACCGAACCATGTAGGCTAAAAGAGAACAGATAGTGAAACTTTAATAGTTGAATCTCCAAATATCACCAAATGCAAATCCGTATTGTCCTCCGAGTAGGTGCAGATGTAAAAACATGAGTAACACACAAAACAATATATAATGTGGTGCTTCTGTTCATTAGTTTAAAAATTGTTGGAGTTCATCGCGTTGTAATGAAATCCAAGAAGTGAGAGGACGTACCAATTGGGTTAACATTACCCCAATATTCCTCAGTCTGAGGATGCACAAGAGGGTCACCATAAACCTCTGAGGTTGACGTTAGCAGAATCCTACATAAAATTACTGAAAATGAGTTGAAGTGAATGCCAAAAAAATGAGGTCAAGAAGCATTTTCAATCTTCAAACCTTGCTCCGACACGCTTTGCTAAGCCCAACATATTTAGCGTGCCAATGACATTAGTCTTTATTGTCTGTCAGCAAAAGAAAATAAGAAAAATGCATCATAAACAAATTTTTCTACTTCGCTAAATCTCTATCCTTTCCTATGGAAGTAAAAGATTATTGCTAAGGATAACCAGATATTGCATGCCATCAGATTTTATACTACCCAAAGCCGAGAGGCTTACTGAGTGATGTTAAATAGAAAAAAGAAGAGTTGCAATGTTGACAAGTTAATGTTCCATTTTCTTCTTTTCTGGGATGACAACAGAAAATTACGATTTACTGCTCGCTAAGAGGAGCTGACTAGAAGAAGAGGATAAAAAATTAAAGCCATTCTGCTCATGAAATATGTCAGTATGAGCAAGAAAAGAAGAAGAGGATAAAAAATTAAAGCTATTCTGCTCATGAAATGTCAGTATGAGCAAGAAAAGAATAAGACGATGCATGTTAGTTGAAGTTGGCATGTTTAAATTACAAATCAGACATACCTTAACAGGATTGTACTTGTAGAATATTGGAGAAGCCGGGCATGCAAGATGATAAATCTGATCAACCTCAACTAACAAAGGCTCTGTCACATCTACAAATGATAAAAAGAATAAAACAGTTATGCCTCTGATACTACAGTTAAAATACTTTTACATAAAGAATCCCCAAATACAATCTACTGATCAGTTTCATAACAGAACTTGGTAGTCTTCAATATCATTAAACGATTAAATTACTTTAAAATAAAGATAAGAATGTTCCAGCTTGCTGAATTCAGTAAGTGGTTCAAATATTAGTTAACTAATACATGAATGAAGAAAAGATGAGAGTTATACCATGGCGTTTAAGCTCGAATCTGGGATGACCAATCCATCTTTTAAGATTATCCTTCGAACCAGTGAAAAAGTTGTCGACAACAATAACCTGCGCAACCATAAGCAAAAAGTTTTCACTGTACAATAAGAAAGATACAGAAGGGGCATCATACTATTAGCTGGTTTTATCTTTCCACATCAGAGAATGAGAGCCTGATGTTTGTGATGCAGTACAGGAAACATTGGAAAAAACCCGATTAGCAAAAGAATCTCTTTCAGAAAAAAATACCTCATTCTTCTCATTCTCCATCAATTTGTCAACTAGATGGGAACCAATAAATCCAGCTCCTCCAGTAACCAAAATTCTCATGTTAGGCTGCCACCGGGGATACAACATATTAGTAAATACCGTATGAAGGTTAGAAAACAGAAATAGGTAGACCTAGTATATATGGTTTTATCTTAGAAGGTTAGTGTGTGGATGATGAGAATTCTACATAAATTTGTGACGCCGGTAAAGCACATTGATTATCATATGTAATCACTATCTCTCTGAGTTTCAACTTGTTGATGGCATTGTAATTAGGCCAAATGAACAATTTTTAACCCCTAAAGAGTTGCCAAATACAGAAGCAAATGTCAATTTCCTATCTCTATGTCAGGTACACATAATCTTTTGTTTTCACAATAAGCGAATAGCAAATCACCTCATCGCTTTAATGATTCATAACTAAGGTCTAATCAAATTTTATCAAATTAGTAGAACAAACTTGTAGTCAAACCTATGACAAAGAGAACAATCAAAGGAATCAATGAAACAACCACAGTAGTTTTCAGAGGCTGATGGATTCAACTGAAGCAAGTATTTACAACACAAAACATAAGTATACATGTGAAGAATATTTTTAACAAATTAGGATTTTAGACCCATAATTTCATAAGCACGATAGATTCAATGGCGAAAACTTAAAGGTTAAACTCAACAACAACAACAAACCCATTGTAAACAGGTGCGGTCTGGGGAGGGTAATGTTTATGCAGACCTTACCCCTACCTTGTGAAGGCAGAGAGACTGTTTTTGGTAGACCCTCGGCTCAAGGAACAGTGAAAATAAAGCAACTTAAAGATTAAACTCATCAAGTTTAAATTTTTGATTCGGGCGTGTCTAAAAATTTTACCTGAAAGAACTTTGAGAAGCGCAATGGAGATGGAGTTGGAGGAGGCTTTGCTGTTGTTTGGTGATCTCCATTTGCAGAATTCTTTGCCATTTCTCAGATCTCTCCAACAAGTCTCCTGCAATCATAAACTGATCAATTAGTATATAAACATCACCAAGATGCACAAAACACACAGTATTATCATTAGATCTACAACATATCAAAACCTCCTTAATCAATTAACATAACATCAAAATCTCAATAAAAATAAATAAAAAAGCAAAAAGACACAAACCTTAACACAAGAAAATCATGTCATATACCAATTCATCAATCTTTAATATAACATACCTTAACTCCTTTGATCAAAGTCTTTGAACAAACCCAAAAAAAACCTTTTTTTGCTGTGCAAGTTCTGTGATACTAGAACATGCAAAGAGATTATATATACACACATATAAACACACAAAAAAACAGTTTAGCTTTTTTGTTTTTTTCACATAAAAACAAAAAGGGACTAATTGAGTTACCAAACTTGCCAACCAGAAATTGCAGGCAACAAAATAAATGTCATAAGTTAAATACAGAATATAATAGTAATTGAAAAAGAACCTAAATCAGATTGCTTATAATTGACGAAACGTAAAGATGAAAGAAGGGTAGATAAGAGAATCATAGTACAGTTCAGTGCACCAACCTTAGAATATTTATTTACTTTTTGACTGTTCAGTTCAGATCTTCCCGGCCCAAAGTCAAAGCAAAGCAAAAATAAAATAAAAAATCACTTATAGTTACTGCGTTGGATAAAAATCAAGGATATTACTAATCTCCAAGAATTAAGCAATTAATGGAGAATCTGGATTCCGATAATACTGGAAGATAATTTAAAAATATGATTCTCTCTCCTTTTTTTTTTCTTTCTTGTATTTAAGTTTTCCTAGTAAAGGAAAAGACCGGAAAAAGAAGACTCGAAATAAGAACACTGGACAACCGTGCATGGGTTTTGTCTTATTTTAATTTGTTATAATCGACTTCGAAAAGTTCGAGGGTGACTTGGACACGTGAGCTTGATTTTTAGCTGGGTTTTTGCATGTATTTCTTTTCTTTTTTTTCCTTTTTTTTTTTTGGTATGGTAATGGGGTGAAAAAGATAAATATTGAACTGAAATATCTTTGCATAAAAACTGAAATATCTTGACTTATGTTATAAAATAAAGACCGTAAAGTAAAGATAAGTATAAAGAGAAACTAATATATTATTCAAATTTCAAACTTATGTGTATAATGATCTGAAAACTCGTCTATTTATAGAAGAAAGCAAGTAGCTGCGAGGCTTTTCAGGAAGCAGCTGCAAGGCTTTTCTTTAGCTGCTTGTAAGTTGTCTGCATGAGCTGCTTGCAACCTGCGTGTTTAATAAGAAGATGCTGCAAATCATTTCATTGAGCTGCTTGCAACCTGCCTTACGAGAAATTTAGATTTGAAGGTCCATTTGATATCGGAATTGGATAATTTTTGTATGGTTGAACTCGTAGCGGAACGGGTGTTCGGATTTCGTAAGTTTTTCTGGGATTTGAGACGTGGGTCCCACTGTTGAATATTTAAATGAATTTTGAATTTTTATCCTGAAAATTTATAAATTTATATGGAATTAATTCCTATTATTAGTATTGAATATAACGAATTGTTTGTGAATAGATTTGAAGCTTTCGGAGGCAAATTTAAAAGGAAAAGTTGTGGTTGAATAATTGATTGGAATTTGCAAAGCGAGGTAAGTGTCGTGGTTAACCTTGACTTGTGGGAATAGAATCCTTAAATTATTTGTTATGTGAAATGCATGTGAACGACGTATAGGCGAGGTGACGAGTGTCTATACGTTGGCCAATTAACTGTTTGCCTGCTTACTTGAAAAATTATAAATTATTATAAATCATTAATTAATTATTATAATAATTATTTCTCTCCTATTCTTTGTCAAATATTAATTCTTGAATTCCTGCATTAAATGTTACATGTTATTTGAATTACGTGTTTTAATTGTTATTTGACATTTAGCATATTAAATATTAAACTGCCTATTTTCTCCCTGATTTCTATAATAATTTGCTATTTGTCATTGTTGTTTCATAATTAAATCATAATTG
Source organism: Nicotiana otophora (assembly GCA_000715115.1). Taxonomy (NCBI): domain Eukaryota; kingdom Viridiplantae; phylum Streptophyta; class Magnoliopsida; order Solanales; family Solanaceae; genus Nicotiana; species Nicotiana otophora. The sequence continues at coordinate 9,814 of AWOL01S0122654.1, forward strand.
TTGTATGCTTGTTGTCTTATAATTTTATATTAATTATTACATTTATTGGGAAAATTTCTTCTATAAGAATTGATTGAAATGGACATATTGGAGGATCGGGTTGCATGTCACAATAGACTTATTAAAAGTCAATATTGGAGGATCGGGTTGCACGCCGCTACAGACTTATTAAAAAGTCCATATTGGAGGATCGGGTTGCACGCCGCAACACACTTATTAAAAGTCAATATTGGGGGATCGGATTGCACGCCGCAACAAACTTATTTAAAAGTCTATATATATACTTGATTGAAATAAATAAATGACAGACTTGATTAAAAGGAAAATATTGGGAGAGTGAGTTGCACGCTGTAACAGAATTGGTTGAAATAATAATGGATTATGACTGCTGGGTTGGCTTCAATTATTATAAATGAGTTACCTAATTTATTTCTATTATTTGTTGTTGTTATTAATATTGCGTACAGGTTAATATAAGTGAACCGCCTTAGCCTCGTCACTACTTCGTCTAGGTTAGGCTCAGCACTTACCAGTACATGGGGTCGGTTGTACTGATACTACACTCTGCACTTCTTGTGCAGATTTTGGAGTTGGTCCCAACAACGTACCATAGACTTGCTCGGATTTCAGCTACCGGAGGAGACTTGAGGTATAACTGCATGGCGTCCGCAGTTCTGAAGTCCTCATCTATTTTACTTTAGCTGTGTATTTATTTCCAGACAGCTTTATTTTATTTAGACCTTTATTTGTATTCATTCTAGAAGCTCGTGCACTTGTGACACCAATTCTGGGATGGTATTTAGACACCGTTATTTTCATGGATTATTTCACTATGTTTCAAATTTTACTTCCGCTTTTGTTTCCTTGATTATTAATAATTTAAAAATAGTTTAAAAAATTATTAATATTATTCTAACGTTGGCTTGCCTAGCAAGTGAAATATTAGGCGCCATCATGGTCTGAAGGAGGGAATTTTGGGTCGTAGCACATCAGCTGCTTGTAGATAAACTTCAACAGAGTACTAAATGGATAATCTTCTTCAGGAAGATTATCTATAGTGGAGTAATAAATGGACATCCACAATATAATTATTTTCATAACACTCCCCCTTGGATGTTCATTAAAAGGTATTATGCCTCGTTAAAACCTTACTAGAAAAAATCCAGTGGAAAAAATCCTAATGAATGGAAAAGAGTACACATATTTACAACAACAACAACAACAATAACAACCCAGTTAAATCCCATTAATGGGGTCTGGGGAGGGTAGTGTGTACGCAGACCTTACCCCTACCCCGAAGGAGTAGAAAGGCTGTTTCCGAAAGACCCTCGGCTCAAAAAAACAAAGACAAAAGGACAAAAAGGGAGATAATATTAGTATCACGACAATACTCATATGATAAATAGGAACACCATGAAATCCAGAAGAAAGATGCAAAGTTAAGGGAGACAATATTAGTAAATATTAGTATCGCCACAACAATCATAAGAAAAATAGGAACACCGTGAAATCTAGAGGAAAGATGCAAAGCAAAAGCGATAGCTAGTAAATAGGACATACACTAAAAAGCGAAATAGTAAGCCACAACATTGCCACTAGCTATCTTAGACAAAACCCCTAAATGGCTAGTCCCACAATGGTACGAAGTAAGGCACGACTCAACTACCTCCTAACCTACAACCCTAATACTCGACCTCCACA
>AWOL01S0122654.1:19460-31883 GCA_000715115.1 Nicotiana otophora
CCCGTCCACGTCCCTCGCCTTCGACCCTACCCACCTTGTCTCTTGGACACACGCTATATTGTCCCTCCTTTTCTGCGGGATCTTCACCAACTCTATAGATTTACCCGTCAATGTACCTACGTTCCACGATCCAATTCTCAATCTACAGACACCCTTGTTCCCTTTACCTCTATTGCCTCCCTCCCCACCCCCTAAATCCCCCCTCCTCCCCGTTTCTAACTGCTTTATTATAAACCTTATAAGGAAAACCTTATGGAAAAAAAATCTTAGTAAGGAAAAAATAGTACATCGCGTATTTTACCCTCCCTGATCAAAACCTTGTTTCAAATATTTGAGTCTCCATATTTAAATATTTGCTACTTGCACCGCTTCATGCTTTTGTTCCTTTTTTTTCCACTACTGGTGGTGAGGATGGTTCTTTGGTGCATTATTATTACCATAATTAGTGTTTCTTCCCCGACCACAACCATGATCACGACTGGGGCCACGTCCTCTTCCACACTTAGCTTGGTGGAAGTTCGTCTCATTCACTTTAGGGAATGGACAAGAACCAATAGGTCGGCTTTCATGATTTTTTATTAATAGCCCATTATGTTGCTCGACTACAAGAGGATGTTAAATAAGTTCAGAATACTTTTTGAATCCCATATCTCGATATTGTTGTTGCAGGAGCATGTTCGGGGCATGAAAAGTGGTGAAAGTTTTTTCCAACATATCATGATCAGTAATATTATCACCACATAGTTTTAATTGGAAAATAATTCTGAACATAACAGAATTATACTCACTGGTAGATTTAAAATATTGTAGCCTTAAATGAGTCCAATCATATCGTGCATGTGGAAGAATGACCATCTTTAGGTGGTCATATCTATCTTTCAAATTATCCCACAATATGACTGGATCTTTAACAGTAAGATATTCCATTTTCAGGCCCTCATCAAGGTGATGGCGTAGGAATATCATTGCTTTGGCACGGTCTTGATTTAATGCCTGATTTTTATCCTTGATGGTGTCTGCCAGACCCATCAAATCAAGATGAATTTCGGCATCAAACACCCAAGACATGTAGCTTTTGCGCGATATATCCAGGGCTACAAATTCAAGTTTAGAAAGATTTGACATTATTTTGAAAAAGAAAGTTCGTACCTGTGATACTTTCAAAGTATTTGCTCGAGATGGCAAAGTTTCGTGCTGATAACGTATTATAAAATAAAGATTGTAAAGTAAAGACAAGTATAGAGAGAAACTGATATATTATTCAAATTTCAAACTTATGTACATAATGAACTGAAAACTCCTCTATTTATAGAAGAAAGCAAGCAGCTGCGAGGCTTTTCAGGAAGCAGCTGCAAGGCTCTTCTTTAGCTGCTTGTAAGCTGTCTGCATGAGCTGCTTGCAACCTGCCTGTTTAATAAGAAGTTGTTACAAATCATTTCATTGAGCTGCTTGCAACCTGCCTGCATCAGCTGCTTGTAGATAAACTTCAACAGAGTACTAAATGGATAATCTTATTCAGGAAGATTATCTATAGCGGAGTAATAAATGGATATCCACAATATAATTATTTTCATAACAACTTAGATTTTATTCAAGTAATTGTCATATTTTTTGTTAATTGTGTAAACTCCATTTTCAAATAAAGGTTAGAATGGATATTGGAATTAAGGATTGGAAAATTCGTGTGATATGCTCATAAAAGAATTCTAATTTTGTCACAACGTTAAGTCATTCTTAACCGTTATCTTATAAAGTTCAGCGAGAAAATGGGGCATCAGTATCCCTTTATAATTTTAAAAGTAAAGAAAATAAATTTTTTAGATCTCTTACGTGTAAAAATAAATTTCTCATATGTAAAAAAAAGATATTGTTATAAAACTAAAAATAAATTTGTAAAGAGCCAAAAAAATCATTTGACCTTTTACAGCTGAGTCATAGAGATAAGTCTTTAGTAAAATTAGGAATTGATCCTGTCATAATTCAGAGTATTGTCCAAATTTAAAGTTTTTATCTTTATTTAAAGTTTTACCTAAATTAGGATCTGGATTTGATTCTCTAGACTTTTTCCTTTCATGATTTTCTAAACTTGGTGTTACTTAATTTAATTTGATTCTACGTCCTAGATTTTTATGATCCTAATTAATTTGGTACTATTTTGAATTAGTCGCTAAAATCTTCTTTTGAACCTATGATCTAGAATAGTAGTTTTACCTATAAACTGTTTTAAAATCTTGTTTTTCCATTATTATTATTATTCCTTGGAAATTTATCTCAATTCTCATCCTCAAAGTTCCATTGATATTCAAAAGTAAGTTTTACAGAGCGGTGGTTAGACCAACCATGTTGTATGGGGCCGAATGTTGGCCAGTTAAGAACTCACATATCTAGAAGATGAAAATACCAGAAATGAGCATGTTGAGGTGGATGTGCGGGCACACTAGGATGAATAAGATTATGAATGAAAATATTCGGCAGAAGGTGGGTGTGACTTCTATGGATGACAAGATGCGGAAAGCGATGCTCATATGGTTCGGGCACGTACGAAGGAGAAGCCCAGATGCCCCGGTAAGGAGGTGTGAGCGGTTGGATTTGGTGGGTACGAGAAGAGGTAGAAGGCGACCTAAGAAGTATTGGGGAGAGGTGCAGATCAGACAGGACATGGCGTAGCTTCAGAGTTTTGAAGACGTGGCACTTGATAGGAAGGTGTGTGGTATGGAGGTCAAGCATTAGGGTTGTATGTTAGGAGGTAGTTGAGCATTTCTCTACTTCGTACCGATATGAGGCTAGTTGATAGGGTTTTGTCTTCGACTGCTAGTGGTTAATATTGTGTTCACACTATTCTCCCGTTTTTCATTGTACGGGACTTATTTAGTGGTTATTGTTATTGCTTTTCATCTATTTTCTATTTCTTATAATGCTGTCATTATTTCTTGGTTTTCTGTTGATGGTACTGATATAGTGTTTTATTTCGTCTTCTTGAAAACAACCTCTCTACTCCCTCGGGTAGGGGTAAAGTCTACGTACACACTACCCTTTCCAGACCCCACTTATTGAATTTTACTGGGTTGATATTATTATTGTTGTTCTCTCATCCTCAAAGTTTGAAAACGAGTGCTTTTAAACCCCCCCCCCTCCCCCAGTGCCGGCTCAATTGCTTTAGGCCCCAATAATTTAAGTCCTCAAAATTAGCACTACTATATAAAAAAGAATTGTATAACTAAAACTTTATCATTAGTAGATGTAGTATTCAGTCACATATATCTTATAATTAAAATAATTCCAGTTCGTTATTTTTCTTCATATAAATCACATGTTTTTTAGGTTCTCACGTTTTAATTGGGAGGCAGTCAAGCTGACAAGTGACTAAAAAGAAAAATTTTGCAGTATTTTTCTTTCTTCAATCTTCAGCTAATTCAATTCTTGTTCTTTATAAAATCAAATTCTCTTTTTTCTCTCCTCATACTCATCTATCTATTCTGCTAAATAACAAGGTTATTGAATAATTTGAGTTGCGTGATTTTTTTTGTTCTTCCACGCGTTTTTCTCAAACTCTCAGTTCAGGTAAAAATATAAAATAATTTTATTGAATATGTCTTATACCTCTCATTAAGGTTTGGATGTAGGCCACCATATGGATTAAGCCGCCTCTGATCCCCCCTTATAGTTTTTGAGTGGTACCATAAATAGCCTAATATTTCCTGAAGGCTAACATAAACAGTAATCTATGTATATTCTGAGAGTTATTTTAACAAGATTATACCACTTATTTTGGGATAATAATATGCGTGAGAAATCGAGACTTTAATATTGGTCTGATTGAAATTTTATTGGTGAAGATCTTGATGATGAGTGTAAAGGAAGGTATAACATAATAAGACTTCAGGGTAGTTTAGTCATTTCATAATGTCAGTTAGTTAGTTAGTTAAGAGCCTAACAACTTTTAAGTTTGTTAATGATAGTTAGCCTCTACTATGGCTATATAAACACATTGCATCTATTTTCCAAAGCTAAGCTAATAACGGATCATTTCGATCATGCTCTCTTCTTCTTCGTCTCTCTCTATCTCTATCTCTCTGTATTTCTCATCTGGGTAAACTGTACATTTACAAAAGAGCAGTATGATCACATAGTACAGTTACTGAACAAAACCATTACAACATCTATTGCTACATATGATCCTACAACAAATGCAGCAGGTATACTGCAACAACCCAGCCCGTTAGTGATATTGTCCGCTTTGCGCCTAGGCCATCACGAGTTTAAAATGCGTCGCTACGGTCTAAGGCCTGTTAACTTATATACCTAGCATCCCTCTTGTGTTTGTCGATGTGGAATTCTGTCGTAAGTCTGGACTGTTACAGATGGTATCAGAGCCACTTTTGTGTCAGCCTTGCCGATGGTAAGTCAGAGTTCAACTGAGTTTAGGCAAATCTTGGTTAGGCGGGGCAAACCTCAGTGCTGAGTTTAGGCGAATCCCATGCGGTGGGGCAAACCTCAGCGAGTACGCTGAGTCTATAAGAGGGGGTGTATGTAATACCCTAGACTTAAGATAGAGTCACACATCGGTAAAAACACAAGAGGAATGCTAGGTATATAAGTTAACAAGCCTTAGATCCTAGCAACGCATTTTAAACCCGTGAGGGCCTAGGCCCAGAGCGGACAATATCACTAGCGGGATGGGCTGTTACATATACCATGTGCCTTACTTTCATCAAATAGTTTTTAATAATGGATAATAGTTACAGGTGCTACAAGTCATAAGTCATATGGTAGCTGACTTAGAATTATTAAACAAAGCTTCCATAGCTCAAACAAGTCAATCAAAGAAAGTATATCTACCAAATGGAGAAACAACCCAGGTCACTCATATAGGGTCTAGTACTATAACAGTCCAAAATACTATAACCAATGTGTTTTATATTCCTCAGTTCAAGTACAATATGTTATGAGTTTCTAAGGTGAGCTGAAATGTTCAGTTGCTTTCTTTCCTGATTTTTGTATATTTCAGATCCTCTTCAGTGGGAGGGTGAAAGCGACTGGTAGAGAAGACAGTGGTTTATACATTCTGAGTAGACAACCAGTACAAGGGAATGAAGCAATTAGTCTTGCAGCAAAGGAACCAGAGATAGTCTTCAATAAAGAAATCACTTCAAATGATATAGACTTCCGACAGAAACGATTTTGCCATGTCTCTACTACTGTATTGAAGAAGATACTCCCAGTAAAAGTAGAAGTAATATCCGCTAAAGTAGATATATATATAGTATATGTCCTTGTGCCAAACAAACAAGGCAACATTTTCCTATAAATAGCATTAGAACTACTACTTATTTTGAGCTCATTCATATGGACCTATGGGGGCCTTAATACCTACATTTGATGGCAATACATATTTTCTAACTATGGTTGATGACTTTACCAGAATGACATGGATAATTTTGCTAAAAATGAAGTCTGATATATGTATGGTTATGCAAATAATTTTTTATATTTATGAAAAATCAGTTTGATAAATCAGTGAAAATGGTCAGAACTGATAATTAGACAAACTTTGTTAATTCAGTATGTACTGATGTGTTTAATAATCAAGGATTAATTTATCAAAAAATATGTCCATATACCCCTTAGCAAAATGGGGTAGCTGGGAGGAAACATAGACATATCCTAGAGATAACTAGAGCAATTAGGTTCCAAGCTGGTATTCCTATAAGATTCTGGGGACATTGCATTCAAGCTATTGTTTATCTCATCAATAGATTGCCTAGCACAGTGATTGAAAATAAAACTCCCTATGAGAAGTTGTATGGCATAGAGCCATTTGTGCAGCATCTAAAGGTCATAGGGTACATATGCTATGCTAAAATAATTCAGCAACATCATAAACTAATGCCTAGGTCAAAGCCTTCTATTCATATGTGATATGCACATAATCAGAAAGGTTATTTGTTATATGACATGACTGATAAAATATTTTTTGTCAACAGAGATGTCATCTTTATGGAAGATTGTTTCCCATTTAAAAGCCAGCAGAAGAAAAGTCAACCTATATTTGCTCCTCAAAACAACAATAAGTTATTATATAATCTATATCTTACTGAATATCAATCATCATTATACACAAGTCCTAGTAACTTGCTCAATTCTTAAGCAAGCATACACAATCAACATAATACATAATCAACCAGTTCATCACTCTCTGAATCAACCTCTCAACAAAGCTTGATCACACAAGCGCCATCAAGTCAACAACTACAAGATCCTCTTACTTCAGAACCACCACAACAGTTAGTTCAACAGACAGTAACTACACAAACACCAATGACTTAACAGCCTTAGACTACATCAACTATTCTTCCAGGAGAGTCAGAACTTAGAAAATCCCGCAGAGGTAAGAAACCACCTATATGGATGAAAGACTTTGTATCTCTTAATATTCATCAAGATGAACCTTATGCATTATAAAAGTTTCTGACTTATGACAACATCACACCCAAATACAAAGCCTACATAGCAGCAACATCAAATATCATTGAACCAATTACCTATTCTGAAGCTACAAAGAATCCTAGGTGGATTGATGCAATGAAAGCTAAAATTGAAGCTCTGCAAAATAATCACATATGGGACATAGTTCCCTTACCAGCAGGCAAAACTCCTATAGGCTGCAAGTGGATCTACAAAGTAAAGTACAAAGCCACATGTGAAGTAGAGAGGTTTAAAGCCAGACTAGCAGTAAACGAGTTCAGTCAAAAAGAAGGTATAGACTACCAAGAAACTTTTTCACCAGTAGTGAAAATAAAAACTGTCAGGACAGCTCTAGCTTTAGCAACAGCTAAAAATTGGCATATTCACTAGATGGATGTCTATAATGCTTTTCTACAAGGAGATTTATTTGACGAGATTTATATATAACTACCTCAAGGTTTCACAAGTCAAGGGGAGAACAGACTAGTCTGCAGACTTGTAAAATCCTTGTATGGATTAAAGCAAGCTCCAAGATAATGGAGTGCAAAATTAACAGAGGATTTGACTAATTCTTAATTTCAGCATAGTCAACATGATCATTCTCTGTTCTTTAAAAGAACTTCAGAAGATATCACTATGGTACTTGTCTACGTAGATGATATGCTTATCACAAGTGATTGTCTAGCATTAATAGAAGAAACCAAAACAAGCCTACAACAAGCTTTCAAAATGAAAGATCTAGGAGAACTGAAATACTTCCTATGCATAGAGTCTGTTATCTAAATAAGGAATTCTAATACATCAAAGGAAATATGCATTAGAACTTATTTCTGAAATTGGCCTCGTAGCTGCTAAACCAGTAACAACTCCTCTGAACTTCAACATAAAGCTTACAACCAGAGAATATGATGAACATATCAAGAAGACTGAATCCACTATCTGTTTAGATGAAGAACTAAAGGATTATGCTCCCTATCAAAGGTTGATAAGTAAACTTCTATATCTTACAATGACAAGCCCAGACATCACTTTCAGTGTACAAACACTCAGTCAATTTCTGTAAAGGCCTAAGAAATCTCACATGGAAGCACCCATAAGAATTGTGAGGTATATCAAAAATCAACCTGGGCAAGGCATTCTACCCTCCAGCATATACAACAACACAATGTCAGCATATTGTGATGCTGATTGGGCAGCCTGTCCAAGTTTTAGAAAATCAATCTCAGGTTATTTGATTAAATTTGGGAACTCACTAATAATATGGAAGTCAAAAAAGCAAACCACAGTTTCAAGAAGTTCAGACGAGGCTGAGTACAAAAGTCTTGCTTCTATAGTAGCAGAAGTAATTTGGCTAACAGGGTTTTTGAAAGAAATTGGTATTGAATTTGAACTGCCTATTGAAATCTTCAGTGATAGTAAAACAGCTATGCAAATTGCAGCAAATCCTGTCTACCATGAAAGAACAAAACATATTGAAATCGATTGTCACTTTATCAGGGAGAAAACATTCAAGGATTAGTTAAGACAGCATACATTGCCACTAAGGAATAACCTGCAGATATTCTGACTAAAGGGTTTAAGAAAGCTCAGCATCACTACCTATCTTCCAAGCTAGGAATTCGGAATGCTTTCTCAGTACCTAGCTTGAGGGGAGTGTAAAGGAAGGTGTAACATAATAAGACTTAAGGGTAGTTTAGTCATTTTACAATGTTAGTTAGTTAATTAGTTAAGATAGTTAGTTAAAAGCCTAGCAGCTGGTAAGTTTGTTAATGATAGTTAGCCTCTAATATGACTATATAAACACACTGTATCTCTTTTCCAAAGCTAAGCTAATAACATATCATTTCTATTATGCTCTCTTCTTCGTCGTCTCTCTCTCTCTATCTCTCTGTATTTCTCATCTGGGTAAGAAATTCAAGATTAGTTCAACGAGCTATAGACTCGTGCTATAATAGATTATTAATTTGTGATTACTATTCATAACGTAGCTTAAAAAATGAAATTCACAACTACTTACTTTAGTGTTTTGCAAATTTATTTCTAGTTTTTTTTTTTTTTTTTTTTTTTTTTTTTTTTTTTTTTTACATAAAAGAATGAATTTATTTATACACGGAAAAGACGTTTGAATGGTCATTTTCTTCTAATTAAATTGCAATGGATTACGTCAACCATTAGCCTCTACCGCAGTTGGTATCACTTAAAAATTTCCTAATTGCACATGCAATATAAAAATGACATTTACAAGATAACATAATTTGAAATAACATGAATTCAACAGCTCCACCACCACTTCAATTTCCATATGAGTTAGGTATAAAATAATACTCCTAATATTGCACGAGTTGTTGAAACTTGAAAGTGGCAGCTCGTAATCAGAAGCGTGGGTTGAAAGATTTGTTAGTTTGAGTCTTTTTATTGTTTTTTTCAAAAATTCGGTGTGAAAAAGTCTACGTTTTTAATTTACTTTAAAGCATCGATTACTGTTTCTATCATTATTAAAAACGAAAAGCTAACACGATAAATATTGAATAATGTAAGATTATAAGAAACACATGTTTGTTAGATAATAATGCATATAACAAGTTAACAACATTGGATTAATGAAATTGGCCACAATAAATGAGTTCATTAATAAATACTGGAATTAGACGAGGAAGCGTTAGTTTAAGATATTCCATTAGAATATGGGGCTAATTACTAAACAAGGCACCAATGCTAATGGGTCAGATCAACCACTCTATACACATGGCATATAAATATCGTATAATTTTCAGCTTCCCAGATTTGTTAAATACAAGTTGCTTAATTTTCCAGTTTTTGCACAATATATAAACACCTCCAATTTTTGTTTCATTTTCTAGCGGCATTAGTCTAATAAAGGTTTCCGATAAAAGAAAACCTTGAACCTAATTTTATCTTAAAAAATTATATTATTAAGTGATGATTATACAAAATCATATGAAGAGACAACAATCTAACGTAATATCTAAAGCGAGACACTCTAAGAGGAAGAAGATTTTTTGTCATTTGATGATCCCCGTAACGCCATAATTGGGTAAAGTATAAAATTAGTTAGTCGGATGAAACTAATTGTATTCACTAGCCGAAAAATATATATTATATATATATATATATATATATACATTTCATCAAATTGCATTTGCTAGCCGAAAAGTATATTAAATATATATATATTTTTGTTCATAATACATATATATACAAAAGATATACTCCATAGTTTATTGGCTATTATTTTTAGGAGCGATTAAAATATACATTTCAGAAATGTGAGATGCAGGTAGTGATGATCACCCGGGGTATGCACTAGCGCCCTTGACAGGCACTCCAGAACCCGCCAACGCTCGTGAAAATCCGTGTCATTTCCATAATTCTTGCTATTGCTCAGTTCTCTCACCAAGCCCTGCATTGTAAATTGATCAATTAGATCAGGAAATGGATACTCCGCATCAAAAGTATGGGCGTTAAGTTGTGACCTTTAAGTACTTCACATATTAGTTATTTAGTAAACTTGGACAACGAAGCACAAATGTGGCTGTAGTTTAGTGGTGAGAATTCCACGTTGTGGCCGTGGAGACCTGGGCTCGAATCCCAGCAGCCACAAAAAGTGTTTTTTATGATTTACTTCGTGGGTTGAGTTTCATTGCGCCATGAGTTTGAGCCTCATTAAGCAATACCAACCACTCTTTTTTCACTATGTATGTATAATCTTGCGTATGTGAATTAGGTCCACGTTTTAACAGCACGTTCAATCCAACTTTCAGCTCATTCAACTTATTTTAAATTTTTTATCCTTGTGCACATGGGTGTTCATAAAAATCCGAAAAACCAATCAAACCGACTAAAAAACAGATACTTTTTACGTTTGGTTTTGTTTTGATTTTAATAAAAAAATAATTGAAAAAATCGAACTAAACCGATTGTAGAAGTAACTATTAAATTTATTATTACACACACACACACACACACACATATATATGTGTGTGTGTGTGTATTTATTTATATAAAGTTTCTAAAATTTTATGGAACATATTAGTCGTTTGTATTTTTAGTCTAGTTCTTTGCTATTATAATAATCTAATTGATTACCATTTCATTCTAGTTTGATTGATAGTTTTCTTTTGACAAGTACAAGAATTTATTTCATGTTAAAAATAATCAATTTTTAATTGAGTACTTAGATTATTCATCGCTATTTGATTCAATTATCATCAATATATCTTGATAAATGATAGATTTTTCAAAGAGCAATTGATTTGATAGTATTACGTTGAAAATATAGTCGCCGGAATATATGTTTGGTAGTGTATGTCTCATATTTAAGAAAAATAAAACGATAAATAACCGAAATACCGAAATACCGACAAAAAGTGAATCGATAAAAAGCCGATTTAATTGGTTTAATTTGGTTCCAATATTTGAAGAACCAACTTACTTGATTTGATTTCTTTTTAGGTAAAAATCGATGGAAACAGAACGATAAACACCCCTACTTTTGCATCCGTATATTATGTGTCTAGTCTTACAAATTGTTCCAGACAAGTGCTTGTGGCATCCAAATAAAGTTTTAAAGAAAAATTTTCTGACAAATTTACTCCAATAACTTTTCAAAGAGTTAATCCAATAAAACATTTCTTTTTGAGGCCAATATGTTGTGTGCAACTCGCAATACTAAAAACATTTATACTTCATTGTCAATTTGTCACTTTCACATTCAAATTAACAATTCAGACTCACAGATCCATCAAAGGATTCTTCTTTTTTCACAACCGTCACAGTTATATTTTCTTAATTATACGCGGCGTTTAGCAGAAGATCAGCACATAAGCGTAGTCTTTTCTTTGGCTTTTTGACAAGAATCTCTATGATTAAAGAATATATAAGCAAAATAATAAAAGAATCACGGACTAATCAAAAGAAGACTACAAATAACACAAGAGCAACAAAACAAGCCAAATATATATTTAAGGTGTACAAGTAAAACAATTAAGACATGTAGCAATTAATCATGGAGTCATGGAAGTAACAAGCTTTTCAATACAAGAATAATTAATGACAAGTAACAAGTTACGACATAGAAAGCAATTAAAGCACGTAACAATTAAGATAATTCATTAAATAGGAGAAAGTATGAAAACAACTATTTTGACGGTGTATATACACTCGTCACCTCGCATATACGCTGTTACCATGTAATTCACATACCATATAGTTCAAGGATTTCTAAATTCCCTCGAATCAAGGTTAGACCCAACACTTACCTCGCTCCGCAACCAAATCAAAGCTCAACTAGGACCTTTCCTTTAAAATCCGTCTCCAAACCAATCGAATCTAATAAAAATCGACTTAATATCAACAAACAATGTAGGAAAATATATTGCAATACATAAAGCTAAGATTATTACACTTTTCTCAAAAAGTCAACAAAAATCAACCCCGTGCTCGCTTGGTCAAAATTCGAGATTCGGACCAAAATTCGTTTACCCGTTCACCCTAAGCTCGATTATGTGATTATTTTCGAAATCTAACCCCAATTTGAGGTCTAAATCTCAAATTTACAACAACTCTCAATTCTACCCAAATCCCTAATTTTCTACTATAAATGAGCATAGATTAAGGTTAGAAATCAATGGTTGTTGATGGAAATGGAAGAAAACGAGTTAAAGTATACTAACCTATGAAATGGGGATGAAATTTCTCTTCAAAATCTCTAGGCCGAGCTCTAATGCGAATATGGTGAAAAATGAAGAAAATTCCGTCTTTGAACATTTAAGTCACTCAGCGTCAGGCCTTCTTCGCGTTCGCGAAGGGCCTGACGCGATCGCGTAGTGCAACGGCCCAAGTGGCCTTCGTGTTCACGAGGAACGCTACGCGTGTGCGATGGCCTGCCCCTTGCCTTCCCATTCGCGAGCCTGGGCTCGGCTTCATGTAGAGCTACTG